>VZTL01002783.1:16902-29232 GCA_013400535.1 Scopus umbretta | reverse complement strand
CACTCAGCTCTGCGCTTTGTCAGACGCATTCTTCAGCTAAACATTGAAAAAATGTTGAAAAGGGATAAAGGAATTAAGAACAGATTGAGGAGAGACCCCATGATAAGGCAAGCCTGGGGCAGGAAGGCCTGTGCGCCTGTTTGTTTCAGAGGAGATGGAAGGGAATCAGCTCCTCATCAGACTGATGGTTCCTGCAGGCTCCTGGGAGGGTATGGAGGCACCACTGCATGAGCCTAGGTGCTCTGGCCAGCTCAGCAGGTACCCAGCTTACCTTTAGGTACTTACATGTCTTTCAAAAGGGGATCCTCACTCAGTTAGGAGTTAACATTCAGTGCCTTTAGTCTTCTGGGTTGTGTAGACCCTATTGGCAGATGGGCATTTTCTGAACAAAGTGCCACTGGTGAGGCAGTATTTTTCTTTCGGTTTGGTTCCTTAGTCTAACTTGTCAAGCCAATATGTGAAACACAAGTTTTCCTGTTGATAGTGGAAAACGGTCATGTCACATCATGACCTGAACTATGGATAGTGTAAGTGACAGGTGAGAAGGTTGCTTTTCCTCCTAGCATGTCCCAGCAGACATGTTTTCTGTTTTATGAAGTTATGGGACTAATTCTACCACTTTTGCTCATGCTGACTGGAATCTTTTTCCCTGAGCAGACCTGGAGCCAAAGTTAAGCTGTATATATAGGGAAGGGAGCAATATAGGCAGGCAGGAAATACAGGGAACACTAACTCTGCAGATTAAAAACACTTCTGTGATTTGCCAGTGCCCTTGAAAAGAGTTTCTAACTAACTCATTCCTTCCACTGGGGTAAGTCTTGCTGTATAAGATCACAACCATGTCATTGGTGGCATGGATGCCATACTGACTCAGCTTCGCTCTGTACTCATCTTTTCTCTACCCTGCTGAAACAATACTCTCCCAGGATGAGCAGTATCTCTGAGAGCAGGTACTAATTTACAGCACGAGCAGCTTTCACAGCTGTGGCTTTGTGGGACAGATGTTCAGGGGCATGCAAAGCATTATCCTGATGGGAGGTTCCATTAATCTTGCTCACATGTGTCTAATTCTGCCCAGCCTAAAGCCATTAAGATGCATTATTTCACTCACATGAATTTCAGATTTTTCAATGCCATGTCTTCAAAAGGTTTCCAGAGTAAAATCTACTGTAATGTGAATGAAGTATAAATTATAATGAAATATTAACTCATATAAATCCCTATTAACTCTAATGGAGAACTTCAAAGCAAACCCAGCTCCTCCTCCACCGCTCTGCTGCTTTGTGAGGTATAAAGATTGTCCTAGCACTGTTGGGTTTTAAATGTGATTTTCTATTTGATCTTTTTACACTACACTGTCTTCTCTTTCTCTCGTCAGTGGAGCCAAACGATTTAGGAAAATCTGAACAGACAGTTGCATAGACTTCTGAAAGGATCTTAAATATGCTTATTTTACAAAGCGTTTGCGTACGCTGAGGTAAGAAGGGATTTCTACATTCCCATAAATGCTAAGCAGAATCAGCATTCATGTCATAACCCCTCCAAGAATTACGGAGGATACGGGGTCTGGGTAGGAAGAGGTTCAACTCGCAAGTCACCACTATTTAAGTCTTTTAATAACCTTGCAAGTCTCTTCCAGCAGAGAAGAAAATCATCAGAACTGATGCTTCAAATGCAAACAAACAAGCAGAAATGTATTTACTTAATCTGGCAGGGAAAGTTTATAAGGTTAGCTAATCAATAAATCAAACCAGTAGCACAGGACAAAACCAGATTTGATTATCGCTTCATGGTTCACCACAAGGTAACAAACTAATTTTCAGGCAGAGTGGTAGCATGAATTTCAAATGCTGTTGCTGTATTAAAAATCACATTGGTTTAAGTACCGATTAACTGGTGATAGGAAAAGTGACATCCTCAAAACAGCTGAGAACTAATTTGTATCATTTAAGCCTAGCCATTGATGCAAGCTAACTAAATTCCTACCTGATATTAAACCAGGGATGATTCAAAGCCACTTACACAGAATTGATTTGGGATAATTTGGAGTGAGAGTGAACTGATGAGTTCAAGCTTACAAAATGCTTTGAAGATCTGACATCTTTTTTTTTTAATGTCCTTAATATACTACATAATATACGTTATCTTGCTGAAAACATATTTACACAAGAAAAGGTTTGTGGGTTTGTTGACCCAGAGACTGCAGAGCGAGCTGCACGGAAGTTTATTCTGCTGGTGTGGGTCTTCAGGCTGTCACAGCTTTCTGTAGCACTGCAATATTTAGCAGACCAGTGAAAAAGGATTGTTTCTGTAGCAGCGCCCGGGCTGTTAAGAAATTGCCCTCACCACATCACTAGGCCTGAAACACAAAAAGCTTTTCTTATGAGAACATGCACACGAGAACTGTAACCAAACCGAGGAAGCTGATTATGTTACACTCCCAAGTAGACAGGACTCAAACATACTGTATAGCTAGGTGCAATTACTGAACTTGTCTCCGACATTAGCACAAGCCAGGAACAAACTCGGTCCATCTTAACCACTCCAGTGGAGTCACCTGGTAGCACCACACGAGGCACAGCAGCTCTGCAGCACACAGTGCTTACAGTGCTGATGTTGGCTGTGGGTCTTGGAGGAATGAGCTATCAGAATTAATCCATTTACAGTTCTGTTTAATTTTTTCTTTGACGCATAGTTTTCTTTTTTTTCAACATGAATTGATCGTAGGAAGCTGTATATGCACAATGGCTATGAAGGCTGAAACTCAGAAAAGTGAATGTACAAGGGTTTGCCCTTTCAGTGATCCTTCTTTTGCCGTAGCTGAACATCCAAATTTCGCAGGTGTTTCAGAAAGCCACGATTGGGTGAAATCCATCGATGTTCCTTCACTGTTTTGATGGCTTCAACCAATGGGAGGTGGTGATTTATCATGAGATATGCTAGGACTAGGGAAGCTGACCTGCTTACTCCAACTGCACAATGTACCAAAATTTTAGCTGGTTAAAAAAAAAAAAAAATTATAACCATAGAAGAGAAGCAGTACAGTGGATAAAATTTAATTTAAAGGGAAGGCAAACCCCTTCTGCCTTCTCCACCTTTGTCAGAGTAACACCGCAAACATGATCTATTTCTTACCCTTCTGATAGGTCAAGTGAACTGCTAACAATTAAGTCTAATTTGCAATTGTTATACTCACTTGTATGAAAGGTGCCATGAGATCCCAACCTGATCTCAGAAACACTGGTAAATCAAAGAAAACCCTGTAATGAGGATTGTTCTGTAATGAGGGAAAGTAATGAAGTTGGTCTGTTGTGAGCAAGAGGAAAATCAGCGCCATTGGTTTCAGAGGGGCTTACTTAGGTGCAGAATGCTAAAATCTGGCCTGAAAGGACGGCACTAACACATGAGCCACCAAGAAAAATGACTGGCCTAGTACCATTGCATAATAAGGCAATTTGCTGTGACTGTAATTTTCTTTTGAAGGCAGCACTTGTGATACAGACTGAGGCAGCTCTATTAATGCCAGTTTACTCACGCTAAGAAATGGTCTTTTATGTAATGCAGGTTAATTAGTATTTTATTGCACTAGTGCCAAGAAGCTCAGTCTTTTGCGCAACACACTATAAATCACCTTGGGTAAAGGTAAATCTTCTCCTTGGGGGCACAGCCCTGCAGGTCCTGTTGACACAAGAAGCTCATCTGCAATATATGAGCTTCTTCATGCGGTTGGTGTCTGTAGAAATCAGGATTTTTGTCTCTTTATTAATTTGTTCTTACAAATACAGCTGCTATAAGAGGGTCTCAAAAGAGGGTGTCCATTTTAAATGTATGTTTTTGCTTCTCCATTTTTGAACCAGAATTTCCTTCCAGATATTTTTTTCTCTACTCTGCCTCCTCTCCTCTCTGCCCTGGTCTCTCTCCTGCACCTTTTTCTCACATCAGCTTTTTGGACCTAGTTAGAGCTACACACACATACCCAACATTCCTTCCTCCCACCACCCACTGTGCAGGTGACCAGCAGTGGCAGGACACCATGGATTGACTTGTCCACCACTGAGCTTGCACAGCTGACCTGTTACAAGAGGCTGCCAACTCGCATAGAAATGCAACCAACAATAATTTCGTACCTCCTGGCGTGTTCAAGGCATTGTCGATAAATTGTGCCGCAGAGAAAAAGAACTGGCTTATATCAAAGCTTGGTAGGTCATGGGCTGGTACACCATAGTAATCAATGGTTGCTCCGTAAAAGTCCTGGCCTCCGTGGCTGTATGCTGTGCCGTGGGCAGCATTTAAAACATGGGTCACGCCCATCTTCCACAAAACAAATCTGTTGTGGGCTGTTACTCTAAGGAAAAGACAAAGACAAACAAATGGAGATGGGTGCAGAGATATTCACGGAGCAGGAGAAGCTCTGTGATTGCATCTCCCAAGCCATTTGCTGGAGTGTCAGCCTGTGAATTGCTTCTAAGGGCTAACCAAGAAGCAAGTTCCAGCTTAGTCATAATTTTATCTCGGAAACCATGCTGTCTGCAGTGTAAATGACATCAATTAGCAAAACTATGAGTTGTCTGAAGCCACACCTGTGAGGCATGCTAACAGACAGAACGTATGGTGGATGTGTGTCCGTAAAGCTGTACTTACAGATCTCCTAAGAAGAGATTAGGCCATACTTCATCAACATGGTTGCAAGAGGACCGCCCGGTGTTCAGGAGCTGCTCAATTTCTTTAAGGGAGGGGACATCCCCTGTGCACGCCCCAGCACCTTCAGGTCCCGGCGAGCCCAGCGCCTCCGCCCCAGACATGCTGAGAGCCATGGAGAGACCCCGCTCCCACCGGCCAGAGGCACAGCACTGTGCGCTGGGGCGCTGCCAGCACCCAGGGCGGTCACGGGGGAGGACGGGAGATGGGCCAGGGCAGGTGCCAGGCTGCAGCTCCCGCCGCCGAGCCACGCTGACCCCATGCTGTGGCGTCCCCAAACCCTCCCCAGGGCTGGCCACTTGCCTGTGCATTGCCCTGACAGACCAGCCAGCTGAAAGAGATGCACGTACTGAACTGAGCCTTACTGGTTCCTTACTCGTTCCAGTCGGCTCCTCAGGGCTCGTGCCCAGAGCCGCGCTGCTCTGCTGCACATGTGGCAGCAGACCCCTGCCCGCAGGAGGCTCACCGAGACATGGCGCTGACTGGCCTCAGTAGTGTCCTCGACACAGCAGGAGCGGTCAGCGAGGTCTGGCGTTCATCACAAGCGCTTAAAGGCCCAACAAAGGAAGTGCAAAAGGAATGGCAGCTCTCTCCCAGTAAGGACTATCTCCCAGTTACTTTGAGGTGTCTAAAAACATAGCTGCAAAATGGTCAGAAATGTATCAGCGGGTCCTACCGGCATGGTCACCAGGAGGTTAAACACCAGGTGGATGACAATGTCTTGCCTATCACCAATAATCTAGAGAAATGTATTTCTTGAAGCTACTATTTTTTCACCAAGTAAAATTATCTGAGCCTAACTGTACATTATATGTTTAATCTTTTCTGTTGCAGTCACTGCTTTCACTGTGTTAATACAATATACCTGCCACATATTGTATGATACAATTGTTGAAAAGAGAACAAAGAATGTGACTATAATGGTTGTCAGGTGAAACATGTAAGCCCCTGAGTTAGTTTATATAGGAAGGTCCTGTGAGTCACACGTTGGAGACTCTTCATGTCAAACTGTAATATTAGTGGGTCCTTCCAAGCACAGCAGTGCCTGTGCTTCTGGCCTGCAGGATGTGTGACTCCTGGCAGGGGGCTGCAAAGCTGTCAGTGATGGAGCTACACGTGAAGTGCTGATGCTCTTTGTAAGCCTGGCAGCTGACACACAAGAGTACAGCTCCTCTGCCAAAGGAGTCCAGAAGAGAAGGTGACCGAAGAGGAGAAGTTTGCTGCTGATATTATCCCCTGTAGAAAAAGGCTGATGAATGGAAAGAACCACTGGTCAGATCTGAACCACCTTTATTTCACATGTCCTGATTTACTATGATGGAGAGAGGGTTTGCTTTATTTTATTTTATCAAGAGGCATATCTTGGAGAGACATTTGAAACCAGGTATTAAATTCTGGACTAATTAACTATGCTTGGGAGTACTCAGGGTGAGAGATCACCCTGATACAAGTTTCCAGCATCAGAGCACAAAAGTTAAATGAAAAAAAAAAAAAGTGACTTTGTTTACAGTCTTTCATGAAGCAGAAATTGTTAAAATTCTGTGGGTTTAGAGAAGAACTGTTTAAGAGTCTCCTGTATACAAAGAGACAGTTAGTTCCCATTGCCATATATGTTCTGGCCTAAAAGGTGAAATAAGAGACACTGCAAGTGACAGTGCTGCAGTGCTTATTTAGAGGGGACAGTGAGACATGCAGCCAGGCTCTGCTGTAAGTGAGGCAACCAGCTGGCCAGATCCAGCAAAGAAGAGAACTGCAGAAATGGTTAAAGTCATACTTCAAGCACGACGTATATGTCATTAACATGTTATCCTGTTTTGCTGTTTTGTTCTTTTTTTTCATTCAGTAAGCCAGTGCTCTTTAAGCTGATGGATTTGTGCTCAAGAATGAGGAAAACTAGCTGACTGAGCAGGTGACGTTTAATTTAATTTACTTTTCTCAGGTTTCTGGGTGGAGGCTCAAGCTGAGGCTTTACTAGCAGGGTTTTTAAATGTAAGCCAGCCCTTCTGCTTCCAATCAAGTTCTGTCAAAAACATGACACTCATGTTTAATTCTGGCTCTTTTCAGCTGTAAAACTTTTATTGGCCTCTACCTCAAATGCACTGACAAAGAATTCAGAGTTCATCTGTGGCATGAAAGCTTTTGAGCAGAAAAACATGAACTCCAGAAGAATGATATCCAAGCCCTGTGTGCCTCCAACATTTGTATGGCATATGTCCATTTGCTTCAGAACTCTAGCCTTCCACACCTAGCATCTTCTAAACATTTAATAGTCTGTAAACATGACTTTAGTAAAGCTGTGTTACTGACTTTTTTTGCCAGGAGCTGTCTTTGAAACAGATGGGAGGCAGAAATCTGGCTTTCAGACCAGCTCTATTACACATTAATCCACAGGACATAACCTCACTAGAGAGAACAAGTCCATCTCTTCCCACTTTGTCTCCTCCCTTGCCTGCTCGGATGTCTTATAATATACCTCTCCTTCCATGTGTTTACAAAGGATTTAGCCATGAGGTCTTTGGGTCAATCCATGACAGTCAGGCTCTTCTCTACTGAGATGTACCTTGACATGAAACTCCCAGGAAGCTGGATAGCCTTTTCAGCAGAAGTGCTAACTCCCCTAAGTGAAGCTGAAGGCTTTATTCTATCATCTCCTTGTTCCTGGAGCACCTTATTTTGTCTTTGTGTTAACATTCAGTGAAAGGCCATGATTTTGTGAAGAATTGTTGTATTTTAGTTTGTATAAAAGTAGTTTGAATGCAAATGCTCAAAAATTATGGAAAGCATGAACTTAGTTTTGGCCTCAAATTTGGCAGGACATTCCTTCCAGATGTAACCTTTTGTCCAGATGGGTTTGGCTCTCCACAGCTTTGCTTGTTTCCTGGCCCTTTTAAAGCTACTAAGGATGGATGTAAAAAGCAACAAACTGATATGTGGTCACACTGAATAGAGGCAAAATCAGCTTTCTTTGAAGTAGGGACTTTTTGAGATTCCAAGAAATTTGGACATTCTCCTGACTGTTGGGATGGTGGGCTGCTCTAAGACAAACATCTGTGTGCAATTATATATGATCTTAAAATAGCTACTATGTCAGTTGAAATTAATGCATGATTAATTTTGGAACACCCAACAGAAGGCATCCTGTTAATCAGTGGACTATCCCTTTGTGATCACTTTGTGGGTAGTACTTGGTGCAATAATCTAAATCAAACATTCCCTGGCTAATAATGTATTAGGTGGCAACAGTGTAAACTGCCATGGAGTGCTCTAGTAGCACGCAACACGGCATTACCAGGAAAATATGCAGCAGTCAAAACCAGGACATTCATGAAGGCTCTTCTATTGAAAATACTGATATCAGTACTACCTGATGCTGTGTTTTCAGTGACACCCTTCCATCTCTCTAGTGAAAACTGGGCCAAAATCAAATTTCTTTCACATATCCTGAAAGAAGAAAGTTTTTGTAGGGAAAACATTACAGCATGGAAGTTCAGCTAGCTATGATTCTATAGATACAGTCATCTCCAACTGCAAAAGACCTACTCATTTCACTCATCAGCCTGGTTTTGGGATTTGATTTTCGAGATGGTGAGCTATTGATGAAGAATTGAACTAATTGAACTCTGGTACATTTTGGTCAAACTAAGTGAGAAAGAGTTTTCTGATGTTCTACAACATGAACATATTTTAACGTATAGAACAATTGATTAGCACATGGCGTTTACTCCTTGGGGGTTTTTTCCTTTCTCTCCCCCCCGCAAGAAGCTCATTCTCTGCCTTGAAAAAATAATTATGTTTCACTAATTTGCTTAGGTCTTAGGCATTCCGTCTCTTTTTCCTCCATTATGGGAGTAAGAAATTTGAAGATAAAATAGATGTTTGAAAGTTCACACATGACTGATCTAAGTACACTTCAACTGAAGTACAGAGATTACAAAGAAATTGCAAGGCAAGAGCTGATCTGTACAAAAATGAGATTACCAAAAAAACCCACCCCAAAATCCAGAAAAAGAAAAAAGCATGATTTAGATCAACTAGCACTTCTAGTGAAAGATCCCTCCCTTGCCATGATGCATTCTTTGCTGGAAGAGAATTTTCATAAGCAATGAATTCTCTCTTCAGCTGGGGCCTTTCTCTCTGGTGTACAATGTTGAGATTTATTTCAGATAGATTGATTATTTCAAATTATTAAATGCTAACAGAATTACTTAATGACAGAGTGTTAAAAAAAAAAAAAAAAACATTACATTAATACTCCTCATTTTCCTTACATTGTAACTAGTGCTAGTTGGGAAATTTCACTATAAATTTCCTTTCTTTTTTTTAATTAAGTGTCAGCCTGAACACTGAATATAACTGTGTGAATTGAATAAATTGTTTTCAATCTAAAGATGCGCCCAGTGTAATTACACATTTTGAAGACTTTTTTTTCTTGGCAGCCTGTGGTAGTTTTAAAAATATCTGTAACAGATCATTTGTCACAACTTCTCAGACTGACATGTCAGCATTGGCACTGCCTGTCAAACTTACATCAATGCTTTCATGTCACATGGCACGAAGTGACATAACTCAAAGTGACGGAATGAGGTTTATTGGAAATTTCTGTTAAATAAAGCACAAACTATTTAGATAATTCACTCTTTTAAAGAACATCAAATGTTAGTGAGGAGAAGTAGTTTTCAGCTTTGAAGTGCAGTAGCTAAGCAGCTATTACATGCCTACTTTCATTTAAGAGTTACGAGTTTTAAATTGTGCTCTTTATCACTTTTCTGTGCAAGCTAATTTGATCATTTTCAAAATATTTGTTAGGTGATGAAACTAGACAGAGCAGAAAAACACCATTACTAGTGATAAGACCATATTGAAACCAACCGGTTGAGGCTTTTGCCAGTGCTGAGGTTGACAAATCACAGCTGCAAATCAGCCCAGCAGGCCCCATAGCCAGGCACAGGGCTATCTCCAGTGACGCATGGCCGGGCTCTGCCTTCTCCACTTTTACTGCGGACGTGACTCTTGGCCAAGGGTTCACTGCATGGAAATCTATTGCTGATATCACGTACCTCAGGGCCTGTAAACTTCAGATAGTCCTGGAGTCACGTGTATATATAATTATGGCTCATTTTCCAACCTGGACTTCTAAAGTCTGGAGACTGACTTTGGGAAGTCATTTGCGGGAGGATTGCTGGTCTTGCTATAAACAGTGAAGGGAAGGGGATAAGGAAACTTCTGCATTCATTTTTGCTTCCTTCCTGCGATCTGGTGAGCTGGTGGACTCTAGTGCATGTTTACGTTAAAAAAACACACAATGAAGCCACAGCACTCTGAACAAAGCAGCACCTCCCTGGCACCTCTCATGAAAAGGCTAAGAATCAGATCCTGAAAGATGAGTTAGCTTAAGGTTGTGCTTAAGACACTTCTTAAGTGACCTCTTCTGTGATGACACAGCCCCATAGCCTGCTACAGTTATTTTTGCAACAATTTTCAATTTCAGTTTTTACTTTTTTACATTTTTAGCTTAAACTAGTTTTTTAGATGCAAGCAAATGTATTGTAAATTGTGCCAACTTGGCACCTGGAAGCGTGCAGAAAGTTGTGATTGCCTGGCAGTAGAAAAATTAATGGCAGAAAAAGTGAAGAATGCATATTGTAGAGAAGCACAAAGTCTTGTTTAACTAAACTGTCTTGCTCTCCTGTGATTTTGTTTTCCTTGTCAGATAACTGCTAGTTATTTTGAATATGAATATGTGGACCTGGAACAAGCAAAATAATTACCTTTCAATTAACTTTCAACCAGCTTTATTAATAGGCCCATTATTTTTACCAGGAGGACAATGTCCATTTGATATTTTTTTTTTTGTGTGTGTATGTGTGTTTTTCAGATTCATATGTATGCATTCCACGGTTTGTCACTGATGAATTCAGACTTGTCAGTTTTTCATCTAGTGCACGTAACGGTAAAGAAGGGGAACATTGCGAGGACTGAAATGGCACGTAATTCCTACACTGCTTGCAGAGGCTGCTAAACTGGCAAAGAATGTGGAACATTCGCTCCAACTCCAGCAACTCATTTGAGAAACTACACATCATTTGGTGTAAAAAATAAAAGCAGGGTGGAACAGACATCTTAGAGATAAGCATCTTTGAATCAGTATCTGGGCAATGAGCAGAAGTTCTCACAGCTTGTTTCTGGTCTGAATGTCCAATATTTGATCTATCTAAAATGTATATAGCCCGTTACAATTGAGATTGTACAACCGTGGACATTTGCATGAGATTGCTTGATGACTCGACAACTTGATGTATCTTTGAAGCATTCTGAAATGCAAAATTACCTTGTTTTACTGTAGCTGCACATGCAGTAAGGATTGCAAAAGATCCTTTTTTTTTCCCCTCTGTGAAGGAAGAATACAAGGCCAAATTCTCTGAAAAGGCTAGCATCATTAACTTAATGGAGCTACACTAGCACCTGCTTTTTACTTCAACTGAAGCTACAGCTTGGACTTGTCTTGGACCTCATAGTAATTACATTATCAACACAGCAAATTTCTGAATGTTCTTCAGACTGCATTATGCTGCTGTAAAGGTCTGGCTGCTACCAGTCAGCTGATACACAAAATAAATTTACTTCTGGAGGCATTTGTTTCTAATTCATCTGTCTCCTTCTATCCCCTCCATTTGTATTATTTATAGGTTACAGAGCATCTGAAGTTATGGTGCCTTGTTGAAGCTTTCATAAGTCATCTGTGCTGTTCACATCTGTGCTTTGGATCACCTTGGATAGATGACTGAGTGAGTGCTGTCGGCCAGCTGCCAGTTTTCAGATTTATTTTTGCTACAGGTATCAGAAAAGAGTAACGGTGCAAAAAATGGTGCATCTGCAATGATTTGTAATGGTTGCTCGATATGAAAATCAACAGTATGAGGGTCCTGCAGGTTTTCTATGCTATTTTCTCCTGACATATGCCTTCAAATGAAGGATGGGGATGTTTTCATGACAACAGTAGTGGGGTTTTAAATGATGGCAGGATCACTCTGTGTGTTTATTCATTTCTCACAAAAAAAAAAACAAACCCAAAACCCCCAAAATCAATGAAAATTCTACTTAGTGTGGTTAGAAACTTCCACCTCTTTCTCATGTCCAGGCTTTACTAAGGTACTTCCCAGTGATGGACAGAGAGATCATACTGGAAAACAACGCACTACAGCATCTTCCAGGAGTACAGTTCTATACCCTCAGCCTGCCATAAGCATCCTCTGCTCTTCCTCCGTTAGAAAAGCAAGATACGGTTAGAAAAGCAAGACGCCCTCGCTTCTCCCTTCAGCTGACCTCGGCTGGGATCACGGTAGATTTAGCCACTTCTTGTCTTACGACCTCTAAAAATACGCCACCGACCACCGATGGATCTTGAGTTTCTTAATCAGCTCGAAGGAGCCGTGGCTGTCCTTCCGTGTACTTAGGGCTTTCATGCCCACGAACCCAGGGCCACGGCAGTCCACCAAGCCATCCGGTTGTTGGGCGGCCCGGACGCAGCGCGGAGGCTAACGGAGAGGCGCGGGGGCGGAAAGCTGCCCGCGGGCCCACGAAGGCGGCAGGCGGCAACTCCTCAGGGCTCCGAGCCCGGGTCAGCGAGGCCCG
>VZTL01002783.1:398-16560 GCA_013400535.1 Scopus umbretta | reverse complement strand
CTCTCGGCGGCGGCCCGCCGGCTGGCGGTGCCGGCGCTTGAGGAAGCCGGTCAGCTGGGAAGCCAAACCCGTGCGTGCTTCTCCCTTCAGTCACGTCGCCCGCCGTGCCGAGGATGAAGCCTTCTAGTTTTTGTGCCCGGCTGCGTCGATTTCGGTCTGAACTTCGTGAATTTTCTATTTCGACGGTGACCAAGGAGGAGAAGGGCCTCCATGGCAGGCAGGGTGTGAGCGCGTTTGTCGGGAGGGGCAGGACCCGCAGCGGGCTGAGCAGGAGCCGGTGCGGGGTCGGGGAGGTCGGGGGCCGGCGGCTGCTGCTGCNTGCTAATGCTGCTGCTAATGCTGCTGCTGCTGCTAATGCTGCTGCTGCTGCTAATGCTGCTGCTGCTGCTAATGCTGCTGCTGGGCTTTTTCGTGATAGCGGGTCTGGTAGGAGAGGGCAATCATCCTTCAGTTTCTCGTTCCCGTGCCAGCCTTCGCAGGAAACGAATCGTTTCTGGAAATGATGCCGGGCACTTGCGCTTTGTGTCAGCCTTACGGTTAGCCGTCAAAACAGATACTCGGCTATCTTGCCGTTTCCTCCGCCAACGGTGTAAAGTTGGTGGGATTTCTGCAGGCAGAAATAAGTTTTTGAGTAAAAAAGTTTTTGAGCCTGTAGGATTTGGTAATTAACAAGGCAGCATGGGAAAGTGCTGCATGCTGTTTGCCTTTCAGGATCAAATGGAGGAGTCTGCCTGTGTGGGATGGATTTTGTGTGAGTTTAAGGCCCGCACGTGTTTAGAAAGTTGAAACTCGGCAGGAGGTGTTATCTGCTCAGTCTTTCAGATCTACATTGCTAATGCATTAGGTGGCCTCTCAGACTATTCACTTACTGATTGCTATTTTTTAAAAGCAATACTTCAAAAAGCTAGGATTTTTTCAGCTCTGTAAGCTAATGGAGAAGAGGCAGACAAGAGGCAGTTTTAGTGTTCACATATTTATTGGTTTGTAACTGGAGTTGAAGTGGTCTTATGGTTTCAGTTTGCAAAATTCATTTTATGAAAACCCAGCACACGTTCTGCCTTGTAAGGTGACTTGATGGAAGATTCTGCTTGTGCTAAGTATGCTCCATCTCCACAGAGCTCCCTCCTGCACCTGGGCACGGTGTCTGTGCCACCTCCGCAGCGCAGTTGACCACGCTGTGCTCTGGAGTGGCAAGAACTCAGGAAGACATTTCCTGGCATTGAAGTGCCCCTCATGTTTGGTAGTGGGTGCCTCTTGCTGGGTATCAGAGGTAAGGAAATGTGTGTGTTGTTCTTCCTTTTGGTTCCTGTGATGTAGAAGAAAGATGGAATAAACTCGGAGGATTGGGGTGAAGTGATTTTTATACCCAGTGGAAGGAACTTCATTGGGAAGTTTCATAAGTTTTTGTTCCAAAAGTGCTACTTAGATGGGAAGGAAGCATTCTGTAGATTTGTAAAGAGCAAGAATGTTAAATTATCTTGTTTGCTGTTCTGTGTGATCTTCTTTTTGCTGGCTTGTTGGGGGTTTTTTGGTAGCATACAATTGAAAATGCATGTTGGCCTAGGAGTTGCAATCTTTCAGGCTCTATACTATTGCTTTTCTTTGTACAGAGCTCACTTTTGCAGCCTGCTAAGCTGGTTGAGATCCATAAAACATAAATGTTTATTTGATAATCACATAGCTTTTAAAAGGTGTTTTTGGTTTTTTTATCTCTCTTAATGCATCTGAAATGAGGAAGGCTCCTAGATTTTCACTAGACCAGAAAGATCAGGTTGTAAATGATTTTGGAGAGTAAGAAGAAACACAGTTTCACTTCAGATACTGTTCTGGTATTAATTTGGATGGAGAGTTTGTTCATGTCTTCCCTTATTTCCATTCTAAGATGAGGGTGTGAAGAAAAGAAAGAAATAAGATAGGAAAAGCAAACCTGAATTGTTTTACTGCTAAGTTGTATAAGGATAAAGAGCAGCAAACATGCTATTATGAGATGGATATACTATTTCTTGAAGTTGGAAGGAAAAATACTTGACACTTGACATCGAGCATGTGAAATGTTCAAGATCTTGTACAAATATTAATGAAATACTGTGAATTGCATCCTAAGACAAGTGGTGGAGTGCTTGATCAGGTGTTTAAAAATCACTTGTGTGTGTGCCTTGAATTATGGTGGTAGGATAAAAAATGTTTTGTTAGCTGGTTAGTAGATTAGGAGTTGAGCCACTCTTAGTGTTCACTTGAGCATAGTACAACACATTTGGTTTAAAGAGGTGTAAAAGGAAGAAGTGTGTATTCTGTTTAGCTTGCTGCAATGTGTAACAGCACTTAGTGGTTTTTAAGACAAATATGCTTAGCTTTCAGGAGTTTCTGTAGTAGCTGCTCTCAGTCTTGCATGGAGATGTTCCAACAGAAATTCTAAGCGTATGGAGCTAATCTTTAATTTTTACAGTATCAGTTCTGTATTTTCCACAATGCAGCACTTCAATGAGCAATTCTCAAAAAGCACATCTTCCTTGGTGGTGTAAAACCTAAGACATAAAATAAATTAAGCAAGTATTACTTCGAGATTTCTTATCTTACCTTCATAAATAGCACTAAGACCTTTGAGTACGGTTAAAATACTGCTGATAATCTCACTTAGTAGGAATGTTTATGAAACAACTTTGATAGCAAAGTCACGAAGTAAAACTGAATGCAAGTTTTACAGGAATATTTCTGCATTTGAAGTTATTTTATGCTTGCTTTGGGAAAATACGCAATTTTTAGTCTCATGTGGGCATTTTGCTGTGTTTGATCAGTTTTATATATAGCATGGTAGCTATTGTATTAAAAAAAAAAAACAACACCTGAAAAATCGTGTGTTGTTTTTGCAAGTGTTCTTTTTCTCCTTTTGTTTACAAGATATTGTACTAAATGTGGTGGCATTTAGAAGGTAAGGATTAAGTCACTGTACACTATATGGCAATGAAACCTTTGGTGCTATTTGCTTTAAATAAGCACTGACGAATTTAGTTTTCAGGAAGAGTAAGTGACAAGCTTCTGATGCAAGTCAGCAGAGTATCCGAGACTTTTGATGCATAACAAGGCAGTGCTGTGTGTTCTTTTTCCAGCACAGCATTACTAAGTTGGTGTGTGACAGTAGCCTTATTATTGCAGGCTGCCTCAGCACACGTTTTTGTGTATTGCTTTTTCGTGCTGGGGAGCCAAAGGCCTCAAACCAGAGTCTTGTCCACATTGTGAACCAGCAGCCTTGGTACAGAAAAACTTTTGAGTGAGATGTCATGCTCCTAGGCTCGCGGACACAGCGAAGAAGGGACTGAGTTAGAATTGTCGATGTTCAAGCTTCAGCTTGAAACCTTCCACAAAGAAATGTAAGTTAAATCACTTGAGATCTGATAGTTCTTCAGTGTCCTTCCTAAAATTCCTCTCAAGGATGGTGACAATTGAAGCTAGCTGGGGAAAAACAATCAAGAGGGATGTCAGCAAGGAGAGCAGGCCCTCTCAGGCACATGAAGGCAGGTGGTGAAGCAGTAATGGTGCTGGTAGAGTTTTGCATGCGTGTCTGGAATAAACAAATCCAGTCAGCTTTCTGCTAACTGCTGTGGATATAACTAGGACCTTATTTAACCCTTCAGCTGTGATTCTGGTGTAATCACGTTTTTTTCTTTGACAAGATTGCAGCCTAATGTTAGTGTGATATTAATGCTACTTGTCCTTGGCTAGAACAGTGATAATCATATTCAACCTTCCACATTTTTACCTCAACGTACTGACTGAAAGTCTGCATGCTAGGGAAGTTAGGGACTTAATGGTTGACTAGCAGTAATTCAGCAGAGGAAAGCATGATAGAATTGTGGATAATCATTTTGAGAGAGATTAATTTTCCATATTTAAATATGCCTTTAGGAAAAGTATTGCGCTAAGGGTATACTCAGCCTCGCGGAGGCATCTCATTTTTTAAAATGCCCTAACAAAATTGTAGAAACGTTCAAGGCTCATAAAGTAACATTTTTCTTTTAGAAAAAAAATACTTATAACACATGCACATGAAATTCGTATTCGCTTGTGTTTGTGCTGTTAATTGAAAGGCTGGGGAAGGAAAAAGGGAAACAGGACACATGATACGTACTGCTGATGAGCTGACTAAATATAAAGTCACAGTAGCAGGAAGGTAATCAAGTAGCTAGCTACAGACATTGCTGATGTCAGGCGAAAAGTATATTTTGCCCTCTGACGCTTAAGTCTTTGCTTGCTCTGTGTTACTCATGCGTGTTATTCATCATTAAATAAAGTTATCCATTATTTGGTTTCAGCAGTAAAACCAGTAATGTAGAAGGCAAAGTTGTTACGAGTGCTGTTTTCTTTCAGAAGACAAGCACGGTTATCTAGGTGACTTGGTCTCTTCTGCTACGCAAGTCAGTCTTGCTTGCAGACTGGTAGTGTTGGAAACGTTGTGTAGCATTCTTAAGCTTCAAAAATGAGCAGGAGCAGTTGGGCACAGAGACCTGTATTGTATTCCAGGTGCTAAGATTATTAGGGAAAGTGCTTTTTACCCTTTAAACTACAAAAGAGGCACTAAATGAGTCGTCTGAAGGAGAAGGCAGCTTCTGAGTCTTGTCATCAAAACTGAACTTAACTGTTGCTCTTGCGACTGAATTAGCTACCAGCTGTGTGGAATGGTTTACGCTTATGTTTTGTGTAAGTGCTTGTTTCTTTTGTGGATTTCTTTGTCTTTTCCAGTTGGTTAATTGTCTTGTCTTTTTGACAGCATTTAAAAATAGGAGGAAGTGTTATCAGGTACATCTTAAGGTTCATGTAGACTCTCTCCCAGAGCAAATGCTCTTTTATATGGAGAAGGAAGAGTGTAGTGAACACAGAGATTCTAGTATTGGTTTATGGATCTTTTGGCAACTATTTAAACCAAGGTATTAAAGCTTTATACATATTGACTGTATATGGAGTTTTGAGGAGTTAAAATTATCCATTAAGTAGATGTTGTTGTTATTATACAATCAACTCCAGAGAGGGTATCTTCAGAAGTACTACTCCCTTAATTCTTTTAGAGGGGCGATTTTTGATTTGTGCGCTCATTTTTCTTCTAAACTATTTCTTTTGCACTGCTGGGAAATCTTGTTGGACAAATTGAATCATCTCTCGTATAGAACAAAGTAATGTGTGGTCCTATTAGATGTAATCTGAAAGAAAAAGTTGCATCCAATAATTATGATAAGAGCTACTTCTAACAATAGGTACAGGACCTCTTTAAAAAGAGAAGTGAGAAGGGAAGAGCTTCTGTTTGTGGAAGAGCTGTGCCCCTGAAAATGATTGAAAACTTTGTGTTCAATATTCATGATGGATTTGAGTACCTGTTTACTGTATACAGAAGCTAAATAATAGATTAAATAGACTGTTTCCTTGCTTTCATTCTGAAAACTGTGAATGATATATGTGGCACTAGTGTATTGTACTATCCTGTATTTTCTGAGATTTGGTTGGCATGATTGAGGCTTTCTAGTTAATTAGACTGTTTTTTCACATACAAGAGAGCTGTGAAATTGTAGCTGTTTCTTCGACGGTAGCTATACATAAGCCACCAAATATAAATTATGCACAAATCCTTTTTGTACTGCTTTGGGTCTTAAATATTGGGTAAGCTTTTTATTACTTTTCCATCACTGGTAGCCTTTCAAAATTTTTTCATGGATTCCATGTAACATTCTGTGGTTAATTTCTTTCTGGTTGTTGTTTTAAGTTGTTCTGGTGACTTGTCACCTCCATGTGTCTAAAATGTTGCTGATATATCTTGCCTTCCTTCAGAAAATATTCTTGAGTCAAGAAAACAATTATTGAGAAGTCTCTATGAAGAGAATACATCTTTACTGGGTTTGGGTTGTAATTATGTTATCTATTACCACATCACTTTTGAAGATGCTTTGGAATTAAAGCTAATGCTTAATTGCTAGTAAAATTATTTTGAAAGCTAAGTGTTTTAAAGGGTTCTCAATATAATAAGCATCTATCTTAATTACGGAGATAAAACAAGGATAGAAATATGGTGGCTGCACAATCAACGTTCTACTAAGATGCCTCAGGTCAATATTATTGTAGATACCTAGTCTTAGGTTTACTTGGGAGTGGTGGGTGGGGAAATGTCATGCCTCCAAAGCTTCAATTTTAAAACAGTGGAATGTACTGGACCTGTAATGTGTTGTTTGAGCTTTAATTCAGGTTTACATGGTTGCTGGCTATACTTTCTTGCTTAGTTTATGAACTGCAAACAGTGGAAAAGATAATGATTAAGCTCGTGTTTAAACAGAGTAATCTTTGTTTGTCGTTCCCTAGTGTAATTAACAAACTTGGATTTATTTATTTCTTTAACAAAAGAATAAAAGTACATCTGGGTACATCTGGGAAATATTCTGCTTCTTGGTAGCTTTAAATTTCTATTTAGGAACAAGTGAGATAGTTTTGCTTGAATAAAAAATGTTTTAAAAAGCATTTTTGTATTACTTACCTAGTAAATTATATCTCTGTTCTTTAGCTGGCTCTTATATAAAAAGCCTTGGCCAATTAAGCATATAAAATCACAGAAAATACACTGGCATTTCAGTAATCTTTGTTAAACATTCAGGACTTGTCTCTTTCTCCAATGTGTAACAGGTCAATTCTATTGGCGGATAGAGAAGGATGATGGCAGGCAATAACCAGCTTTGCATTCGACGTTGGACTACCAAGAATGTGGCCAAGTGGCTGAAGGAAGAAGGCTTCTGTGAATATGTGGATGTTTTGTGCAATAGACACAGGCTAGATGGAATTACACTGCTGACGCTTACTGAGTATGATTTACGATCCCCTCCTTTGGAAATCAAAGTCCTGGGGGATATCAAAAGGCTAATGTTGTCCATACGCAAACTACAGAAGCAACATATTGATGTCCTGGAAGAGCTGGGTTACAACAGCGACAGTCATGTTGGCACAGCGTGCCCAAGTGTTGGTTCACTGCAGGGTACAGATTGGTTTTGTAATGGTGAAGTACCACGGGACTATGATGGACCAATTACTGACTTGAATGGTGATCAGTATCAATATACAAATGGAAAAAACAAACATTCTACCCGAAGACTGGACCCAGAGTATTGGAAGACGGTTTTAAGTTGCGTGTATGTCTTCATAGTGTTTGGCTTTACGTCATTCGTTATGGTTATAGTACATGAGCGAGTACCTGACATGCAAACATATCCACCTCTACCAGACATATTTCTAGATAGGTAAGAAAATTTCTTTTAAAACAAACCAGTAACTTGATGGTTAAAGTATAGCCTGTCTTTTCTTCATTCTCAGTTTTGTATGCTCTTGAAGATGCCTCTGCAAAATAGTAATTAGAGTGTAGTAAACCCTTCTCCGAAGATTGAAATGTGCGTCAGTTAGAGGGATTTAGTGTTCTCGGGAGAAAATAAATTGAGCTGATGTTCTACTCAGTTTATATTTAATTCTACTTTTTTAGCTAATCACAACACAGGAATGAATTTGTCCATCCTCTCATTCTAATAAAAAGGGTGATGGTCAGCTGGCATAGATAAGCAGCCATACGCTTTTTCTGAAATGCAGATGCTGCTAGGAATCTTGTCTTGAGAGAGAAAAAATTTTGATGAAGGAGTGTTTTTGGTCTGTCAGTAAGCAAGGAAATTGAAATGGAATAGCATTGATACTGTATTTATGCTGGCTCCCTACTGTCAACTTGTTGAAGATGGTTTAGGGAAGCTCTGAAGTAGACTGAATAGACAAGGTTCTTTTTTTTTAACCGTAGAATATCTGTGTACTAAAACACTCTTGTGACTTACACAGTACCTGCTCATTTTTTTAAAAAAATACTCCACTTCAGGCAGAAAAGAGACACAGTAGCAAAGGTGAAATTCTCGTCACTGGCTACAGATGTAACAGGGGATAAATGCTCCCTTTGAGCAAGTGTACTTGCATCTTAGAGAACTTGTCTTTTAAAACTCTCTTAGCAGTTAAGATAATCTGTTTAAGATTTCAGTCTTTGTGGTCTCCTTACTCCTGCCAGTAATTTCCATTTTCATTAATGGTTTTGTGAAGGCATAGAATTGTTAAGGTTGGAAAAGACTTCTGAGATCATCTAGTCCAACCATCAAAGTCGGTAGGGGTCTAATCTTTTTTGAGTAAGTGTGCAGAATCCCCCATAAATTTAGGCAAAACTCAGCAAGGACGGGCCATATCCCGCAGAGTGGAAGAGAGGAGAGAGAGAACAGGAGCTATGGCATTACTGAATTTTGTTCCCAGGGCACCGCCACGATACTCAGTGGGCAGGAGGACGGGCACGGTCAGAAAGCGGCAGCTCACAAAGCAATGCGAGAGGATTGCTGCACAGCTCGTGTTTGAGCAGGGCTTTTCTACCCCTTTGTTTCGAGGGGAACACAAAGCGATGAGGAGCAGCCTCTCTTGAAATCTGTCAATCTGTATTTTGGTGAAATTGCAGAGTGGAAATTGTTACTGCTGCCGTATATCTGCAAGAAAGTCTTAAATTTTTTGAGAAGCAAGGCTAAAAGGTTTGCATGTAGTGATGATCTTTGAAATCTAACTTTGAAAGCAATTTTTATTTTTCCTAACACTTTTCTGTGGAGTTCTGCTTCGTTGCAAGTATTTAGGATTTTAGGCTTTGCAGCATTTCATTAATTGTGTTGACATGGCATTCTTATTAAGTATAAGCAGCATAATTGACATGATGCAAGTTTATGTCAGAATGAAAAAGGTTGTTGGGAAACAATGGTAGAGGAACACATGTTAGTAAATCACATGTGTAAATTAACAGAGCATACTAGAGATTTTCTTTGACTTAGTGAATTTTGTGTAAATGTCTGCTGAAAATACATTATTAGAAAGGAGATAATGTAATTAAAAATTAATTCAAATCTGTTTAATTCAAAGAACATAATTTGTGGTTGTAGTTTAAACTGTTGTCAGATTAATGCAAGTTAATTTTGTAGTTAGAGCCTTACATGCCTTTATTCTAAATAACTGAGGCTAGAAAGAAAAATTAAGCCTTTGAAATATAAGTTAACTTTCTTCCTTCATCCATTTTTTGTTAGTGTCCCTAGGATACCATGGGCTTTTGCTATGACTGAAGTATGTGGTGTAATTCTTTGCTACATTTGGCTATTGGTTCTTCTGCTTCACAAACACAGGTACAGTATACAAAATTCAAATTAACTGGTACTTTGATTCAGAGAAAGGACTGTAACAAGAATTTATGACGATTGTTTAAGGCTTTCCATTTAATAAGAAACTTGTAAGCTTCTAATATGTCCCTGTTAAAATGGATTAGGGAGGATTTAGTCAAGAATGGTGACTTGTGAATCTTACAAAGGAGTAATCTAAATTTACTTCTCTACCAGATTTATGTGTAATTTCCTTCAGAGGATATGTATTTCAGAGAGTTGTCAGTATATACTCTCATACTGTAACAATTTTGTGTATAAATAATAAAATCCTATGAGAATGAAATTCCATGGGATGACTGCGCCAGCCTACCAGCTTGCTGTCTCCGAAGGGTAGAAAACCCTTTTGTGTGTATGAGTATTTTGAGTTAAATTTTTACCAATTTGTTGATTTCTATCAGTTTGGCACTCATGTTTTCTGTTGCCAAAGCTAGTCCAAGTGCAGTTGCAGATGTGTGGGGCAGTACCTTTTGGTGACGGTAAGCTTGCTGCAGTGTCTCGCCCTGTCATGTGGAACCATACCTTTATAGTATTACCTTAAAAAAAAAAAAAATAAAAAAATTTTTTACTGTGGAACTTGTGGCAGTGATGAAGAGACTTCATGGGATTAAATTAGGGTGGGGAGGAAATGTTTTTATCATGACTTTCCTGATTTAAATATACAATATATTAGGATTCTTGCAATCAGTTTCTATGTACTTTTCCTAGATCTATACTTCTGCGAAGGCTGTGCAGCCTCATGGGGACAGTATTCTTACTACGTTGCATCACAATGTTTGTTACCTCACTTTCTGTGCCAGGCCAGCATTTGCAGTGTACTGGAAAGGTAAAAACTTAAAATGCTTTAAATTATTTTTCTTGTTTCCTTTTTCTTTAAATTTAATTTAAGATATGATTAAGATTGCTGTGACCGTAATGTTAGATGTGTGTTTGTAAGAACAGTGTAAGAACCAGGGGTCTTAGAAGCACTTGCCACTGAAGAGGAGATAGTTACTTGGGGAAGGGTGTTCAGAATATTTCACAGTGTAAACAGGAGAGAATACATCAGAGAAGTGTGTGCTTAAGGTACCAACTTAATGAAGAAAGGCTGAAAGTGGAGTAATCGCATCTTCAGTAATCGCATGGTTTTGGGGGGAGAAAAAAAAGCTATTATTATTATTTCACCCCTTCTAATAAGGGATATTCCATAGAACATGGGATTTCATGGTTTTACTCTAACTTTTAGTTACAAGAGGCTTGAGCTGAATATATTGGAAGCTTGACAGTGACACATTGGGAGGTTGAATAAATTCAAAAAAAGGTGGCAGTGTCTGTATGTAAAGCACTTGCAACAAAATCCTTGCTCTAAATTCCAGTATTCATCAGAAGTGTGATGAATACAATTAATAATTGTAGTTACTAATGTGACTCACTGCCACAATAAAATCCAAAGATGAGCTAGCCTGCATTTTAATAAAAGACCCAACGTGATAAATGGTGTTAAACATACATAGTGCTACACAGCTAACTTTAAGGACATACTGTTTGGGCGGTGGGGTACTAAAGGTTGATGTCACTGTCTTTTAGTTGTATGGCAATGTTTGGGCAAAACTTCAGCGGGCATTTGCAATATGGAGTGGCTTTGGAATGACTCTGACTGGCGTACATACATGTGGAGATTATATGTTCAGTGGCCACACTGTCGTCTTGACCATGCTCAACTTCTTTGTCACAGAATGTAAGTACAGAGTGTCAATGCTTAAACGTCCTTAAGTGTTAAGAACATGTACTGCTTGCTGTCAGCCAAGGGTGTGAGAGTGTAAATACTTAAATGCCCTTAAGTATTAAGAATATATATTTGTTTGCTGCTTGACCTCCTCAAAAAGTTCAGAGTGTAACATTAAAGCAAACAAATAGAAATTCAGATTGCTGTGCTTTCTCATATTTGTGGTAGTTCACTTGCAGACAAGGAAGGAGCAGCACCACCTAGATCAATGGAAGGATGAGTAGGGCACCGTGGAAAGAACACGTGAGCCAAGAAAATTAGAAAGGCTTCTAGATTGCTACTGGAACAATGCTAGGGAAGATATTTATGATTGTCTGTTCCTGTACACTTTCCTAGGTATCTGCCAGTGACCCCTCTCAGGCAAAATGCTAGGCTAGGTGGGTGTACGTTTAGTATAATCCATAAAGCTGAAATACCAAACCTCATAATGAGTGGGAATATATTGAAACAATGGTGCTCTTCTGTAAATAAAAGTGCGATTTGTTACATTATATAGCAAGCTAAGATAATTAGTTTGAGTTCACCTATGATGGAATGACTGCAATAACAGAATAATGTGTGCTTTATGGTGTTTTTCCCCTTATTACATGGAAAAGACATGATTTTCGTTAAAAGAAGTTGGTTGAACAAAGAATTCTGCTTTGCGTGGTTCTAAACTATTTTAGGAAGCTGTATTAATCCAGAAATGCATAGTAGCTGTATTTGTAAATGAAGTCATGAAGTGATAGACATTTGTAACTTGTGTGGTTGTTTTCATTGGATTTATTGGACCTATAGATGTAAACAAAATTTCCAGGTGAAGACAGTAAGTTCATCACATTTTTGGATGAAAAATCTGTATAAAAACTTGCAGTGTATAGGCTTGGATTTTGTAATGACTCACATCTTGGAGACATTCAGGGTTAGTCACTTTCTGTTTTCTCCTAGATACACCAAGGAGCTGGAACTTCTTGCATACGTTATCCTGGGTCCTGAATCTCTTTGGAATCTTCTTCATTTTGGCTGCACATGAACATTATTCTATAGACGTCTTCATTGCCTTTTACATCACTACAAGACTCTTTTTGTATTACCATACATTGGCTAATACTAGAGCATATCAACAGAGTAGGAGAGCAAGGATCTGGTTTCCAATGTTTTCTTTTTTTGAATGCAATGTTAATGGTACTGTTCCCAATGAGTATTGCTGGCCCTTTTCAAAACCTACTATACTGAAAAGATTGATTGGCTGAAGAGCGTGTGGGTCAGTTCAGGTGTTTATGAAGCATTATGACTAAGATCCTACAAGGCTAGCTGCAGGGGGATATAAAGTAACATTTTTCACTCCGTGATCATCTCCTCCTTGTCTTGTTTCTTAGATTCTTAGCCATGAAATGGGGTTCCCATACTTCACAAGGATGTGTTTTGTTTCCTTGTTGCTAAAATAGAAAACAATGCAGGGACCAGTAAAGGCTATCAATGAACCATGAATATGAACAAGAATACTGTTGCCTTTAGTAAGGTTCTATGTGAACGTTTAAGTAACCTGAAATATGTGCTTGTACTGAATATAATATACCCTTTACAGGTCCAAATAATCTCCGTTACCTGACATGCCAGCCTTTACGTTTGTTGACTACAAAATTAGAACTTTATGAAGATTTTCTTTTAAAACAGTCATAAATGTAACTTTCAAAACAAACTCTGTGTATACTTAAAGATTGAGGAGTACTGTGTCATAATGAGAAAGCAGTATAGTTCCTTGCTAAAAGGGTCTCTTAACTGTTAAATAACAAGTCTTAAAGTGTAATTGACAGTATAAAGGGTCTGCATAGAGGTTGCCAAAAATGAAAGCCTGCCTTGTGGCTATGCAGTGATGATGATGTGGGTTTTTCTGGGGTTTTTTTTAGGGTTTTTTATTGAGATCTTATTTAGTGTAGTCTATCAGTTGTTTGTATGGTTGTTCTAGCACTTGGAAGTTTTCCCTTTTGTGTTTAAATAAATGAGTTAAAGTAAATGCTACGTCCACAGAAAGTAAAGTTAATTTAGCTTTAGTGAGTTTAAAGCCACAAAATGACTTTTGTGTGGTTTAAATTGTTTTATACCCAAACCTGTGCATGCTTTTTAGGAGCAGCTCTTTAACAAAGGAAAAACAGAACAGTTATCATCACACATCTTGCTGTCCCATAAAGGGATGGGGAAAATGCATGTAGTAACTCCTTCAGGAAAAGTAATAATAGTGCATATTGGAAATAGTGCTCATCTTGATGTATGTTTTAGCACTCTGGTGTCAACAATATGGTGAATATCTCTGGATATATATACACAGTATATTTGTTTATATATATATAAATACATGCAGTATATGTTCTTCTAACAAGTATGAAAAGAGGCTAGTTCTTAAATTAAGTTGCTCATTTACTATGCTGAAAGATAAAAGTACCATAAGCAGTTGAGTTTTGGCTGTTTACAAAAACAAACAAACAAAACCCCAAAACAACAAAACACCCCCAAAAACCCCAAACCAATACTCTGAGTCCATAATGCGTAAGCGAGGGTCACACAGTTGGTGATCTCTTATGTGGTGGTTTGTAAGGGGACAATCCTAATGTTTGCTGTAGAGACTTGAAATTAGATTTATGCTAAATGAAAATTGATAGGTGAAAGGTGCAAATCATAAAAATGGTATAGACTTTTTAATTTGGTTATTGCAATTTCAGAATAGGTGGTATGTGCAAAAGGTAGTGTGAGTCAGCCTTGGAAAGGTACACAAAGCATTTCCAGCATGGTGCAAGCTGACTTAATGGCCACAATGTACTTGTGCTTGCATGGAAAATAATCCCTTCGGAATTTTGCAAGACAGTTTTGTATTTGGAGGCTTGTAACCTACTGTGGGCTACTCCTCTCTATATTGTGTTCCTCTTCTATACCTGGATTGTACTAACTTTACTATCTTCAGCTCTTTGTAGTATATTACTTTTGTAACTTAAGTTAGCTCCTATTCCACAGAGGAATTGTGCATCTTAGAGGATCTCTGCCAACTGTGTTGAGCACGCATACATTGTACTATTCTGCAGACTTTTATATTTGTAACATTCCAATATTTTAGCAAAATAGTATGTATAATACTGTATTGTTCAATCTGCCATAGCCTAATGGCTCTTGCCATCCAAATTGGGGGAGTATGCTTACACTTAAGAAAAAAAAAAAAGAGAAAATGTTCTGAAATATTTAAAGACTTTTCATTTGCTGTTCTTACCTTTCCAATTTCAGAAAGGCAATTTGAACATT
Organism: Scopus umbretta; assembly: GCA_013400535.1. Classification (NCBI taxonomy): domain Eukaryota; kingdom Metazoa; phylum Chordata; class Aves; order Pelecaniformes; family Scopidae; genus Scopus; species Scopus umbretta. The sequence goes on along the minus strand of VZTL01002783.1, from coordinate 2,292 downwards.
CCTCTTGAGACTTTATAATCAAAGAGCTCTATTTGTTCATTTATATTTGCCTTTGCAATACAGACACAGTTATGAATGCTACTTTTTAAACTCTAGGAAACATCTGTTCTCAGGATGTGCAGGATTGTACTCTGAGTTATAACATGCGGAGAGGTATGCAATTAAACCGCAAAGCTGTTGGTTCTGAAAAGAACCATGTCAGTGCTAACTGGCATAGCTGTGTCTAAACTGGGAAAATTATTTTGCAACTTAGATATGCAGGAGAATTTTCAAGTACAGCCCAGTGTAACAATGTTTACATAAAGCAAAGCTATCATTTCAATACTTTTTTTTTTTTAAATGAAGTTCATGTACTTTGAAACATAAGGCTTCTTTCCTTATTCTAACTTAATTTTTCAAATTCTGTTAAGTAAATCCATGTTTTAAATCAGCACGTTGCCTATCAATGGTTTTTAAAGGAAACTTGTTCTTTTGTGCTGCTTCCCTTGATGCTAAATATCCAAGTCCAAGATAAGTAATATGCACAGATTATTTTTGTGAGCATTGAAGTGGGGTAATGCATTGTCAGGATAATTGTTGTCTTCTATTTTGGAAGTTATTTTGTTTGTCTGTAAACATGCAAGAGGAAGGCTTGATAGAAGACAGAAAAATCTGATTTCACATGCAAAAGAGCATAGTCTGTCTGTAAAACTGGTAATGTAAGCTTTATTGTTAATTAGATGGAAACAAGTTGCAAGTAACTGACAGGTTTAAAATTCTGTACCTCCTTTTTAAAGAGTTAGTGTTTGAGACGCATTTTGCTGCTTCTCTGCTGCTGACAAGCACTTTTAAGTAAAGGCAGCAGAGCACTGTTGGGCCTTGGATTTAATGCTAAATACATTCAGGGTTGTCCTTCTCCCTTATGTTCATAAACCAGTCTTCCTGCTGTCCTTTAACTTGCTACACCTATTTTGTGCAAAGTCATCTTCTGTGGTCTGTGGGAGCGCACACATAATCTGAATTCAGAGTAATGAATGAATTACTGCATTTGTCAGCAAGTGCATGCATGCAATAACATTAGTCTAGTACTACAAAGTCCACAAATGAATCAAGTAGAAAAGTCTAACTGAATAACTGGATATACAAAAGAAGGGGAGGGTCACATTTTTTTGTAGCTTAGCAAATCTAGTAATATTTAAGACTTGACAATAGTCTTGAGCTCTTCGTATTATCATTTTGGGGAGATACATGCATATACCTGAAAGTGATAGACACATAGACACATAGGTGCTCCCCCTCCTTTTTTTTTTTTTTTTATTGTACCTTATGACACAGCTTCTTGATAGCTTTCCTGAACTTTTTGCCTTTAGTTTTTGCTTTCTGGAAGACCTCTTAAACTAGTGGTTTTATGACATTACACCTGCATACAGAAATTAGACTTTGATGGATGTGCGTGTTTAGCAAATTCTGATTACACTGACCAAAACTTATGGAAGGATCTTTAAGCACGGTTCCTCCAACTGTTCTTGAATAATGATATAGAAAGCTTCCATAGATGTTAGTTATCTTTGTGTCCTCTGGCAAACAAGATAACACTTATACAAAGTGTTAGTACAAAAGTGTAGATAAGCATGAAGTATTTAAATGTTCAAGACTAGCAAGAATTGGATCCTGTAGGTATACTGCTTGTGATGAAGCAGATGATATGCTTAACTTGAGGCAAATCACTGAATGACTTCAGTGAGGGTTACTGTTTTAGTTTAAGCATTTTCTTGGATAAGGCCAACTGCATGCCGTGGATGTTATACTGCTACATAATGGGAATAGGTAATGTCATTTTCTTTTTAGTTTTCCCTAATTCCCCCCCACATTTACTATAGAAGAAAACATTCCAGTAGAATTTAAAAAAAACCTA
>VZTL01002781.1:21669-32000 GCA_013400535.1 Scopus umbretta | reverse complement strand
AAAAAAAAAAAAAAACATTTAGCTCTCATTCTCGGCATCGTAGCTTTTATTTTGCACTCTTTTTCTCTCCTGATACTGAAATGTTCACAGCTGTGTAGGTATGTGCAGACACTGTTTCTATTCCATTTGATCTATTTTTAAATGCAAGGGCTTTTTGTATTTAATACGCATTACCGTGCTTGCAGTCTAATACTTCAAAACCTTAGTGACCTTGGTTCACCCACTTGTACCTTGTACATTATCATGCAGTCTTTAATTATATGAGAACATGCTATTTTTCTCCATAGAAGGAAATCCTTGCATTAAATAGATGGCATTTAATCAGTACACAGCTATCTAGTATTTTTAATTGTTCAGTGTGTGTGGTTCCAGGTCTTCTGTACTATACAATTTTCAAACCTTCCTCTGCAGGTAGAATTAAGAATTTGCCTTTATGCTTTACTGTACCTTTTAGCAACAGGTTTTCTCTTAAGACTTTGTGGCAAAACCCAATCTCTGAAGCCCAGGTTATTTTGCAGAAACATTTTCAGTTCTAGGAGCTTCCCTTGCCAGCTCTTTTGATGGGCTGTTAGGGTTTGTGTACTTTTTACAGTAGTTGCAGAACTGGGTTACTCACTCCATGAAGATTCTTTCAAGCCAGAAAAGCAAGAGCAGTGATCCTCCATGAAAAGCACCGGCATCGAAAGGATTGTCGGTCTTGGCATCTTTTTTTGAAGTCATGCTTTCATTCTTGGTTCTCGGTTTCACATTCAGCCATTCTTACCTGTATCCTAGTTCCTTGCATGTCTCATGGCCTGCATCTCTCTTTTCCTTCTCCCTCATCCAAGTAATTTCTAATGTTCGCCGGTTTCTATTTCAACTTCGTTATCCGTTCTCACACAGTACCAGTCTTCCCTCGTTTTGCTTACTTTCCAGAATTGCAGTTCTATTCTGGCTCCAGATTTGCACCCCTTTTTCTCAGGGTGAGTGTGCACAGATGGGCATTGAAGGTTACACGTCTTTCTAGCCGTGCTCAGAGTCAGCCGATGCAAGTCAACTGCGGTACAGCAGCCTTGTAGCTACTTCGGCGTGGCTGTGAAGTGCTGCGGAGGAGCTGAGGCTGCCTCTGTGCTGTGCCAGGAAGGTTAGACACAACCGTAATGCAAAGATCAGCTGTCTGCCAAATGGTGTCCTCGCTAGAGTGCGTTCCGTGCATTGAAATTTTGCATTTCCAAAACTGTGTGTTTCAAAAAGCTTTAAACGGGAAAACAGCTTTTAATTGGAAAACAGTTTGGACTTTATGGATATTTTTAATATGCATATAGCAGTTCTAGCGTGGACACTGTGGATTTTCCTTATCCGTAAGCTGAGATGGCTCTTATTGATTTGTATGATTTATTTCAGCATGTGAAGGAAACCAGAAGAATACATTACAAGTCCTCATAATATTTTTTTTCTTGTTTATCATTTAGAAGGGCGCAAAAATACATCAGAGAAATACAGCATTAATACAGTAGAAAACTGGTTGTGCAGACTCAAGGAGGATGAGTGAGGTTTACATCTGTTTCTTGTGCTTTATCTTTTTAAACAGTACATGGAAAATTCTAGTAGCTGGATAGAATTTTATACTGTCCCCTGTGCCATCTCCAGCTGCAAGCCGCGCAGTCTTTGAGAATTTTCTGAACTGTGTAATTCTGGGACTCATGATATATTGCTGCACAAAATCGGGCCTCTCGCTATCCAAACTTCAGAATTTATAAGGCTGTTTAATTATACTGAAGTATATAACGTATGACTTGGCGCTGCATACACAGGGCTTCTCTAAATAGTTTGTCTTAGAACTGTGTCACTACTAATGTTTTGATTGTAGTTATTCTAAGACAGAGGAGGAACGGTGTCGTGTTGCATCATTTTTCTTCCTGAAGCAGTCTGCAGTCCGGATTGACGGACGATTCTTCCTGAATTGTCATTAAAACCGAGGAGCCCAATTGTCTTTTCTGAAGCCCTAATGTTTTTCTGAGAACAGTCAATTTTCTGTCTCTCTCTCATCTTTTAATATGAAAGTGTTGTTTTAATGGGAAATCCCAAGTTACTTTCTCTAATGCAAGATATAAACTAATTCTACCTTCTTAAATTTAATAAAGGGAAACAGAATTAATTTGAAAGTTACTTCTACAGAAATTATTTAGAGGATTTGGGGGGAAAAAAGAAGATACTCCTTTAATGTTGCTCTACAATATCACTACTTGTAGGTACATTTTAGAGCCCAACTTTAGAGTTCATTTTAAATATAATAGATCTGATAGGTCATTCTCTGCCTTAGCAGAAAATTTTGCACCTCTTCTGCCAAGTTTTTCACATTTCACCAGAGCAAGAAGTCTGTTTTCAGTGGTCTCCATTTCTTTTCCAGCTGGTCCTTCTGACACAATTTTCAGATAAAATATGGGCTGACATTTTGAACTTTTTCTTGAAGCAGATACTGTAAATAAATATTGCAAACTGCAAGGGCTTTCCATTTTGAAAAATTGGGACAGAGGGCACCCTGAACAAAAGTAAATATTCCCAACACGTTTTTATTGTTACCAAATCAATCACGCTGAGTGGTTTAAGTGTATTTTCAAAGTTAAATATTTTAATAATGCAAAAAATTCTGATACTGCAGTACATCTCTCTCTTTAAAATGAATAACATCATAGCAAAACTGTTAAAATTCACCTTTTTTAATATCTAAATTTGTTTTGCAAAGGTAGGCATACATGCACACAGCTTCTGAAATAGTTGTCTAAGGCTTCCTACAGTCACAGCAACCTGGATGTCTCCAGAAAGTTTGGGGGTTTTTTATTATTTCAGTTTGTGATGCTAGAAAGTTTTACAAAAATCCATCCTTGCGTTTTCCTGTAATACATCAAGAACTTTCTGTGAAGTAAAAGCCACATCATCTTTGGTTTTCCTTAAAGAGGTATGGGTTTAAAATAACAGGTAAGAGCTGCTGTCATTATTTGTTAATTACACAGAATATTTAAAGGAAGACTGTAGTTAGAATGTAGTTTCTACTATAAACTGAATTATTCTTTTCTGTTGTAACACCAAACCAAATTCAGGTCTTTGATTTTTGGTTTTATAATTCCTTCTGAACAAACAATGCTCTGAAAAGAAGCTCACGGGTAACAAAGCTAAAATTTAGCTGTTAATGAAAACCTAGGAAACCATTGGTTTTCTTTACATGAAGATGGCCTGAAAGGTTGTGGAGGTGGGGTTTTTTTTTTTCCATTTTGCTATTTAATTTTGTTTTGTTTTCCCTTTACTGTAAATTTACATCATGATAAAAGTATTGAAATGGTTAAGGAAAGTGAAAATTCAAAAAACCAGCGATGTCCGTGCTGTGGTTCATCAGCCAGTGGTTGGTTTGGGTAACTGGTGCTGATTATTCTGACCAGTGGTTGCTTGTCCCAGCTACAAGTGTCCACCCAGCAAAGGCCTGGCCAAGTTGGCTTTTCTTCACGTTTCTGTCCTCGTTACAACGTGCAGGGAGAGGGCACAGGAGCTTTCCTTGACTCTGTGTTGAGCTGTTTGCAGTCGTCTCCAGATAGGCAAGAATTTGGTTCTGTAAAGGCAGTGGTGGGCAAGGATGAAGGCTTGGCGCTCCCACGGCTTTGCGTACAGCCCTGGTTTGAAGTTGGCATGTTCAGCTTGGATTGCCAGTGTTTATCGACATCTGATCTGGCCTTGTACCACCAGGAGCTGCAATTTTTATATTACAAGTATAGCCACAACAGCTTTCCTGCAATGAGAAAGAAGAGCTTTGAAATTAAACTAATTCTTGCTTCTGTTGGTTTATCTTTAAACAAGGCATCGCCGTTTTTCAGATTCTCAGCTGGCCTCTATCGGCGTATCTCTGCTAAAGGGAGATCCCTGCTCAGGTTAACTTTCTGCTGATCCAGCTCAGTGAATCTCAAACACCTTTGTCTCTTCTCTTAGAAGGATCCCAGTTCAGTGAAACACTTCTAAATTAAAACCAGTGATGTTTTTAAATTCAAGCTCACACAAAAGTTTCTAAAGAAAAGAGCCACTCTTCCTCTGAAAACCTGTGGTGATACTCCAGAGCTGTCATTCAAAACAATGGTTTTTTTTATTTTTTACCACATTCCTGAAAAATATTAATGAGAGGTAAGATTTTCACCAAGATGGTTCAGTAATTGCCACAGATGGCTTTAACTTCATCTCCCAAACTAAGATTACATCACTTCAGAGGATTCATTAAATTTCTTTTTGTTTTTATCCTCAGTGGATGAAAGTTTATAGGTACCATTCTGAGAGCGGGGGCAAAATTACTTGCGCTAAGGAAAAGGACAGGTGAATCTAAACTTTCTGTTTGAAAGGTATCATGAAAAGTTAAATTATCTCATCTTTTTTTGATCAGCTCCATCCATCTGTTGAGTCCTTAATACGGGAACTAAAACTATTTAGGACATGGATCCCAGCATGAATTTCCCAAAGTAACTGTAATGTCTTTGAGATGCATGTTGTTTAGATGTTAGGAAACAAAGTGCTACTATTTTTATACTATTGATACATACATGGAAATGTTCACTGTTGACTCTTGTATATAATTTGAACATAGTTTATGAGAAGGTAGCTACATGACACAATTCTCACTTAATTGCTGCCCTGACCAAAGGAACAGGAAAGGGAGAAGGAAACCTGGCCACGGGTGCACCATCAGTAAAAGCAGAAGAGTAAAACCTGTATAACTTACATTACGTGTATTGGACTGTATATAATGTAACCTCACCTAAATAATTCTAATGCAGCATTTTTGCTTATGCTACTGACTCTTGTTTGGAACTCTTACGCATTTTCTAGCATAGACATTTATATTGGTTCAGGTATATATCTTTTCTTTCCTTTAAATTTCTTTTTATCTCAAACACGGTTTGAGTGACAGCAAGTGACATTTTCATAGGATAGATTCTGTAGGCAAATGAACAGCTGACAGTAGGCATAACCGCAGCCTGGAATAGCCTGACATGTAGGTGTTCTGACTGGAAGATACCCTTTGTGTTGAATGAAGTTCTCATGTAGTAGCTTTCAGTTTATATTGTATTCTCATAGTATAGAATTAAATATATACCCATGACACATATGCTTCAGATGGTTTTTTTACACAATTTCATCTCTTGAAGAAGAAACAGTGTTACATAGACTGAAAGGAAATTCAACAGATAGATATTGGCATTAGACAGCCAAGTCCTTGGTTTTTGCATTCTGTAGATGTGAAAGAGATGTCTTCCAACATGGGTAAATAGACTGTATGTTCCCATACAACACCTCTGCAGTTAGTTAAGAACAACACAGAATAAAGGTCTTGAATTTTGTATTTAGAGAGTAGAAGGGAGCCCTTGGTCGTTAGTTGCATGCCAACGTTTGGCTTCTCTATGGACTTACAAACCCCAAATAGTCATATTCAAGCAATCTCGTACTATCTTGTACTTGATAACTTTATCGAGTACCTTGTGTGTAGTATGAAATTTCACAGCTGGAGAAAGTAAGAAAACTTCACCTGATTAAAGTTTAATGACAGTATTTCCATTGACTTGCAGAAGATTAGGTAACTGCTGGTAGCTGAAAAACATGATGAATTCAACATGAACTTAGATGATACTAGTATATTATTTTGTCTGTACGGAAGATTGATCAGTAGATCGTTTTACTCAAATATCACTCTAACTGTTAGAATGCCATTTGAAGTGTAAAAATCTTAGTAAACTGTCTTTAACTGTTATCTCAAGAGAAACGTATGCACATACCTTGATCAAATTAATACTTGCTAAAATTGGTTGTGATCTGTGGAAAACAAGTATTTGGAACTGGTGATGCTAGACAAAAGCACTGTTGTTCCTGCAAAGGGTCATTTGGAAACACATTGTAAATTCATTCATATTATGAAACTGCAAAACTTGTATCTTCCAGTGTAGCAAGTTAGCAAATGACTGATTTAGATGATACTACTTTAAAAATGCCAGACTACCAACATTGAGCTTATTCCGCCATCTGTCATGAATAATACTAAGACTGTGGATAGCCCTGATACCTTATCTGCACACCTGAAATCCTGAAAAAAAACATTGGTTTACAGCATCAAAGATTCAGACGAGTAAAAACTGAGCCAGGCACCTTTCCCATCATGATGGTATAAAATTCGGTGGTTACTACCAAATGTGTTTCCATAATTCAGTTGGTATTGTCTGTTTGCTTCATACTTAAAAGACTTCTTTCTAATACCTTTCCGGTGGAAATTATTATGAAGTAGTAGTACAAACGTGAAAATGACGACTTTCCTGATTTTTCTTAAATTGGATTTTGTTGATCTAAAATTTGAAATACATTTCAGATCTCTAAAAATAGGTATACTGTTTCAGATGACTAAACAAATTCACCTTTTCGTACCTGTTGAATCATAGAATCATTAAGGTTGGAAAAGCCCTCTGAGATCACCTAGTCCTACAGTCAACCCAACACCTCCATGCCTACTAAACCATGTCCCCAAGTGCCACATCCACACGTTTTTTTGAACCCCCTCCAGGGATGGGGACTCCCCCACCTCCCTGGGCAGCCTGTGCCAATGCCTCACCCCTCTTGCAGGAAAGACGTTTTTCCTCATATCCAACCTAAACCTCCCCTGGCACAACTTGAAGCCCTCTCCTCTCATCCCATCACTGGTTCCTTGGGAGAAGAGACCAACACCCCCTCACTGCCCCCTCCTGTCAGGGGGTTGTGCAGAGCGATCAGGGCCCCCCTCAGCCTCCTCTCCTCCAGGCTGAACAGCCCCAGCTCCCTCAGCCCCTCCTCATAAGATGGTGGGAGTACCATCCTATACAAACCTATTTGTATTTATTCCCTTTTCTTAAAAAAAAAAAAGTCTCGTGTTCACAATAGGAGCGCAATAATTGATGTTTTGTTTATGAAAGATCATGTAAATGGTGGCTTTTTTGCCCTGCTAGGACATAAGAAAGATCTTTTCTAGGTTCTTGTTAGCAAAATGGGTCACCGCCTTAGGACGATCTACTGGTACGTTTTACCAAAAAGGAGTACCCAGTTTACCATCCCCAGTTTAACTGAAGAAAAGTAAGTCAAATGTCCACTGTAACAGCTGCGTGGGACTCTGTCATTCAGCTGTAAGAGACAGGGTTTTGAAACCTCTCTCACGTGAGAGGACAAGTCACTGGTTTGACACAGATATTTCCGAGTGAGGTTCGACGCCCTCAGACTAGATTATCACGATTGTCCCATCTAAACATATAAAATTACGCATTCTATATGAATGGTTTTGATTTGGGCGCCGGGAACGCAACGCTAACATTCCATCTGAGACAGTAAAAGATGGTTTATAATTACCAGTGAACCAGCCTGGCTGCAGCTGCAGGGAGGGGGTAGGGAACAAGCTGCCGAGACTGAAACAGCAAGGTCCGGAGATCTGGACCACACACCGCATCAGACGGCGCTCCTTCGGGAAGCAGCCTGAAGAGAGACAAGCTGCATTTCCCAGAGCTGCCGCCTCCTTCCCCGGTGAAGCAGACTCGACAAACGCGTGCTTAATGCACAAAGTTACGTATAAGTCCTTTTGCGAAAGAGTAAAGTGCAGCTGATCAATGATAAAATGCTTTCACGTTAGAAATACCTGTTGTGAAAGCGTATCTTCGAGTGAAGATGGGAGTGGTGCCTTCGGTTGGACATGGATCCTTCAGTTGTGTCTTCCGTCTTTATCTACTCTGCTTATTTTACCTTCCTGCCCAAAACAGGTCCTTGTTTTTGGTTTTTTTTTTCCTCAGCATCTAAGGGAGAGTCAGGGAATTTAAAAACCCAAAGGCCAGAAGAGACCATTTTCGGGCTTCCTTCAGCATGCAAACTATCACTTTTTGCAGAACCTGGATTAAAGCTCACCTGTTTGAAAGCTGCCTGATCTTGTTTCGGAGCCTGGAAGCAATAGTGAGCTCACTGCTTCACCTAGGAAATGTTTCCGTATTTAATTATCTGTAATAGTAAGAAATCACTTTTTACGTAAAACTTATACTGCTCTGCCTTGCATCTGGAAGGACTTAAACATTTTCTCTTTGTTTATATGTACTAAATCTTTCATAATTGTATTGTTGCTTGTTCTTGTTGTGCGGTACACTTTCTTCATCTCCCTTAGCTGGACACGTGCTTTAGCATTTTCTTGCACTATTTGCAAAAAGAAAACAATTATGCCAATCGGGAAAAGTTTGTGAAAGCCATTTATGAGAAAATGATCCGCCGACCAGCGTGCTAAGGAACACAGCCCAGCATACTTTTGCCATGGCTCTCTAGCATAAAATTGATACCTGGTGTACTCAGTTTGCAGCTGTACTACTGATATGCCTTATCGCTTTCTCCCCTAAATTGCTGAAACAATAGAAACAACGTCATAGGTGTGAAATAGAATTTAGAGATTTGTTGAAGGTTAAAACATTTATTAAGGCTAGTGCTACCCCAAATATGTAGTTAAACACTGAATTCTGTGACAGGGAAAAATTGCATTGCTGTATGTTTAGAGCCTACGCTCCAGGTACGGACTTAGGCAGAATCCCTCGGTGCTCTGTGACCGGCACGGACTGTCTTTTCCCATGGCTTTGGAGGAGCAGCTAAGGCCGTACGTGACTTTTGGGTTCAGTTCAGGGGGATTACGTTTTTGACTGGAAGGAAAGAAGGGTCTGACTTCCTCCTCCATGATCAGTTCCTAAATCCAGAATGAAGTATATAAGAAGTTTAGCCCCTCGGTCTGGGAACTGAACTCAGTGGCGTTGCTGGCGAGTGGGCTGAAGGGAAGGGAGGCAAGGAGAGGCTGCAGGGGACTAGAGGTTCTTCCTTAGGTATTGGAATAGCCGGGCTGTGTTCCTTGGAGTAAGTTTTAGCTTAGATTCAAGTTCGTATAATATTTACGATAATGGCACATAGTCACCGAAGGGGGGGGGAAGAACCATACAAAATATCTACTGGACTAACACAACAGTAAATTATTTATTTAGGTAGAAATAGAAGTTTATAAAACACGAATCTATATGTTTTAGTGTTACTGTGGTCACTTAGTGATGATTAAAAGGTGATTTTCAAGCAGACGGTTCTGAGGATAGGGTCAGTGCTCATACGCAATTACTGGAGTCTGAGTTAGGTCCTGGCTCTGTGGAAATTGATGGCAGAACTGAAAAAGCATTTCAGTTATGTTCTCAAAGGACAGCGCTGTATTGAGTGAACTGTGTTTCATTGCTACATTTTGGATAGGCATCTCATTTGAGATACCTGGCCCTTCTTCTGGATTTGACACATGTAGGTATTTTGGCAGCGTGTTTTGTAATGTGAGCTCTAGGCTACAGTTTCTATATTGGTTAAATTTTTCTTATCTGTCCTTGAACTCATCTAGTATTTTGTCCTGTCTAAAAACTGTTCATTGGCAACATTAGGGAATGCTGTCTGAATGCTGAAGCCATCTCTGTCGTTCATTTTCATTATTCTTTTGTTCTAATAATAGGTAAAAAACAAAGATTTTGGAGGAGTGTTGAAGATGTTTCTAATGAGGTTCTCTTGTGAAGATCTTCTAGGGAAGATAAACATGGATTTTTTTTTTTTTTTTTAGCAGAATTTTCCGTAACTTCTGCAAGTTGGTGATTTAAGTTCAATAAATTACTAGATTCAGGGTTTGGCCAACAAATGTAAATGGTGGGGTAACCTCTGACACATCCGAATTTGTGCAAATCTGTGTTGTATGCATTTGCCGTGTACTCCTCAAAGTTCTCTGCTCCGTGTCTGCTGAAGAAAAGCTCTTCAGAAATTGGTGTCTGACCGTGCAGTTGCCCACATGAGATCTTTAAAGACTGCACAGACAGTCCTTTACCGCGAGGTACTGTTGTGGTTTAACCCTGATTGGCAACTAAGCACCACACAGCTGCTCGCTCACCCTCCCCCTACCCCAGTGGAATGGGGGAGAGAATCAGGAGAAAAAAAACCAACCAAACCCTAAAACCCGTGGGTTGAGATAAAGACAGTTTAATAGGACAGCAGAGAAAGAGAAAATAACAATAATAACAACAGAATATCCAAAACAAGTGATACACAAGGCAATTGCTCACCACCCGATGCCCAGCCTGCCCCCAAGCAGCAATCACTCCCTCCCCTGGCCAACTCCCCCAGTTTCTATACTGAGCTTGCCATCAGGTGGTATGGAATAGCCCTGATGGCTAATTGGGATCAGCTGTCCTGCCTGCATTCCCTCCCAGCTTCTTGTGCACCTGGCAGAGCATGGGAAGCTGAAAAGTGTAAACAACTGAAACCAGGACACA
>VZTL01002781.1:0-20875 GCA_013400535.1 Scopus umbretta | reverse complement strand
TACAAGAAGCTATCTGGTAACTTTTAGCATGCACCTGAACAGCAGCATCACTTTTTGCTTAAAAAAAAAAAAAAAAAGAAAGAAAGAAAAAAAAGGAAGAATATGTTTAGCATCACTGTTCAAACCAAAAGATACCAAAAATAGATCAGACACCTGTTTGTTTTTGGCCCTTCTGAAAAACTAAAGCTACACCCAGAGTAATGTCGTATCCCTGGCACTTAATAAGATTCAAAAATACAATAACTACTTAATAAGACCCAAAAAAAAAAGGAAATTCAGAGAAGATATGAGTTAATAATTAGAGAAGATATGAGTTAATAATTAGAAAACAAAAAAAGCCCCTGCTAAACAGCATCAAGCATCCGAGGTGGCACAGACAAGCAAAGAGCAGAGAGTTTGTCCTCGATGCAGTCCCTTGGCTTGCTCTGAGGTGTATGCAACTGCTGGGAAGTACTGCCCATCCTCAGGGAGAGCCGCGAAGGAGGGATGTCCTCAGGGGCTTGGGGGAGTGGAGTGGGACCTTGTATCCCGTGTTTACAGTTCAATCTCAAGACCAGGATTTGTTTGCAGAGATGATCTTGGGTGCAGCAGGCATCTGTGGTTTAGCAGGACAAAAAGCTGGCCCCTCGCATATCCAAAATATGTGTGTATCTTGGTACAGTACTCATAGTGTCTCTCATCACATGCTTTTCTTTCCTTCCTCCTGCCCTTCCTCCCGTCCTTCTTCCTTTCTTTCCTCCTGTCCTCCTCATCATTTTCTATGAACAGTATTTTTAAATCACTGTTCTTTGGCTAGGTTTTTGGTTGCACAGGGCTGCAGCCATAAATCTGATCAGCACCTCATAGAATCATTTGGGTTGGAAAAGACCTTTCAGATCATCGAGTCCAACCGTAAACCTAGCACTGCCAAGTCCACCACTACACCATGTCCCTCAACGCCACATCTACACGTCTTTTAGATACCTCCAGGGACAGGGACTCAACCACATACATGGGCAGCTCTCGTGGTGCTTCGGCTTCACCCCAGGGTGTTGGCGGCCGTCAGCTTTTGAGAGGAGGAGAGCACTATGTTGCAGAGGCTCAGACCTGAGCGGTGGTCTGAGAGCTCTGAGCTGCCAGAGCGAGGAGCCTGGGGAGGCAGAGAGAGAGGTGAAAGAGGGTTTGAAATCTTTGTACTTTCCAGTACAGGAAGCGGATAGATGGCTGCCTGGCCAGCCCCCAGAAAGAAATGTTGTGCTTTGCCGTGGAGAAATCCTGGGGTATCCGTGCCTCTGGTGTGTATGGGACAGAGAGGAGAGGAGGCATGCCACCTCTAGGAAGCCCTGTTTCTCTTTTCAGTGATTGGAGAGAGAGAAAGAAAAAGCCACTTTAGTATATAGCGGGAAGAGAAAATGAGCCTTGCTCTAGCGTGCTGGAAAGCAAGTGGTTAATAGTACAAGAAATCTTTATGGCCCTCTTGTAAATCTTGCTTAATTAAAGGGAACATAGCAATTTTAAATCGGCTATCCCAGGAAATCGACGCTGGTTTTAAAGGTGTGCAAACTGAAAACAGTCTATGCCAGAACTTCTTGTGCTAATGCTAGCTAAAAAGAAAAAACAAAGGGAAAAAATCAAATTGATAGGCTTCAAAGTTGATAATTGCGCTTAAGTGCTATGCCTGTAAATCAATGAATAACTTTTCCATTGAGATAACATTTACTGTATATAAATGTACATATAGTGCCTTTGCAATAATACGAAATAACTGAAATCCTGAACGGCTTGCTAAGCTTGCAGCATTGCGGTAACTGAAATACAACCTGATGCAATGTATTGCCATTTGGCTTAACCTGAGATGATTCCATGAATGTCAAATAACGTAATGCTCGGGATATTAAAAATTCATGCAAAACATGATGTCAGTATGTGTGACCTAAACTCCAGAGTGGTATAATGTGTTAAATTATCTTGCTGTAGTTCCAATAAACTTCATGGATTAAGTTTTTAAAAAGTGCTGCTCTATAACAGTGGGAAATAAAAAATTTAAATTCTGCCTCTTAAGCTTTTTGGTTTACCTTAGCTTCTCAGGACTCCTGTATCTCAAACTGTCTTTATAGTGTGACAGTCCCTGCCTGTGTCTGTAGTCATTTTGGGCAGAGAAAATCTTTGCTCTGAAGTTGGATCTGCTTCTCAGTATGACTCTTCACACCTACCTGCATTCATGGCAGTCTCCAAGTCGTTCTCTATTGCTGATCGCACAAAAATTTGAATGCGGTGGGTAGAATAAACTTATATTCAATTTTATTGGTTTTACGTGTTAGTCTTCTCATAAATGGCATCTGGAAAGCATGCTACAAAAATGCATTTTTATCAAACATATTGGCAAAATATATACAGAGATGCTGAATAGTTTGCAATTAGTAAAGTTCAGGACTGTGGGGTTCGATGAGTTTAGAAAACCAATGTGAGATCTGCTGCTTTGAAAGACTCGTGCTCTTTAATTCGTGTACATACATTCAGTGTTTTCATCTTTGCGACCTGTGCTGCAAGGGCCCAGGCTACCATTCAGCGTAGGTTTGCAACAAATTTGGAGTTTGCGGTGGGATTTGTATTTTGACTAAAACCAAAACTAATAAAATTGATAAAGCAGAAAGGATAGTTTGCTCTGTGCTGTCAAATTAACTCTGCCGCGAAATGACTTGGTTACATCAAGCGGGAAGAAATACCGATATAAAATATTTTGGTACACGGGTATAACAATAGTCCTTGATGATAATACAAGGAATGCTGGGGTACAGTATTATTTCTGTGCAGGTGAATTCATATTTTCTGTATTTAAAGTTTCTTTGGAAGAATAAACTGAAAGTCCGTTTAAAGACAAGACTTGTTTTAAACTGCTTGGTTTTACCTGCTTCCTAAAATACTTGAAGGTGCTGAAGTACAAACTTTTTTTTACCCTACTGTATTTACCAGAGTGTGCTTAGTTGGGCTGACCTACAACAGTTACAGACAACTGATTGGGCTTTTTCCATTTACTACAGTTTTGTGTGTGTTTTAGGATAAATTCCTGCCTTGAGTAAATTCACACTGCTTTGTAGTGAAGCCTTCGTATGCAAGATGAGGATCTAGCTGCATAAGTAGGTTCTTAATTTTGATAGTTTAGCAGGGGACATGTTTATAGTTCAAAAAATAAATAATTCAGAAGACTGTATCTGATTTGTGTTGACTATTTGGAACCCTTCTTAAAAATTACTAGTTCAGTAATTTCACCTAGTGAAGCCCACGTGAACTTTTACAGCCTTCTGGCTTTTTTAGTAATGTTCACGTTCTGTATCGTGGCTTGGTTTAGGCATTTCATATTATAACAACACGTTTGGAGGTGAATTTCAATAGTGCTTGTGTTGGCTCTTTGAAAGTACATCAGGCTTCCTTTCTAAATCCTCTGAGACTCTTGAGTTGTGTGTAAGGTGAGTCACTTTCTCTAGCACCAAAACTTTAGATAAGATACATTACTAGAAGTATTCAAGAACATAACCCTCAAAAAGATTGTAGCTACTGCAGTTGAGGAAAGACTTGAACACTATTATTCATACCTGCTAACGCAGAGTGTCACGAAGGACATATTCCCCGTTTAGTATGTTGCGAGGCTACTAGAAACCTTGGATGATGCCATAGAGCAGAAAACTCAGCTGTTTAAAATGTTACCACTAACGATTGGGGTGTTAAACCAGCCACATCAGGTTGCACAGATCTCAGTTCACTGAGAATTAAAGGCATTCTTAATTGCTTTTCAGGCTGTCTTGATATTATTAAGAAATTGTTGAATTATTAAGAAATAATTCTTGTTGCCCAAACCTTAAATGTTTCCATTTATTCTCAGAAATTGAGCCCTAGCTAAAATAGGTATTTCCTAATGCAGTAGTGCACATTGCCATTTTACATAATAGCTTAATTTTGTGTCTTTTATGTGTGACCACGTTTTCCTGATGTCCTCTTACGCTAAGATGAGACTGCAAGTCTTTAGTTCCTCAAGTGACCGTCCTGTTCATCACACTTGTTGATCATCTTGTTAATCTGAAGCGAGGGTGAAAGGAGAATTCTACATGGTTATTCTAGGTCACACCTTTTGTTTAGGTGTGTTAGGTTTTGTTTGCCACGTGTTTCCACATTTTGATCGCATCTTCAAAAAAGCTGACTGAAAATTTCTCCGCTGGCATAGCCGCGTCCTGCCATCCCCTGAAAGGCATTTTTAAAATCTAATCAAATTCTTTGTGCATGCAATTACTTTTAACCATGGGTACAAGCAGTTGGCAGATCAGGCAGTCCAAATAGTTGGACAGAGAGTGTCAGGCTTCTTAAGTGTCAGACCAAGGCCACTGCTTCCAGAAATTTGGGAAGTGTGCTCTTACAGCTGTCAAATTTAAAGCAAGCTTGCATTAAGATGGAGATGCGCTTTCAGCTCACCGTTAGTATCTCAGCGCTTGGTTTGAATAGAAATCTTTTTATCTACCAGATTAGTAGTTGCCAGGGGATCTGATTGTCCCATCAATTTCAATCTAGCGTAATTCAGTAGGAATTTAAAGTTTTTCTCCTTGAACGGATGTCTCATGCTCTCTTTGGGAAATGAGTTCTGTCATCTGGAAGCTCCCATTAACTCTTTCCTACCAGCCACTTTACCTTTGGATTAGAGAAGTTTGCAAGTACAGAGGAGGAAACAAAAGCTGCAGGGTCAGAAGCTTTCTTATATTAAGCATAAATCGAGATAGTTTAAAAACATGCTAAGAACGAAGGGACACTTAGCGTGTGGTTTCTGTGAAGAAGGAAAAAATCCAGTCGTTAAACTGGACCAGTTGACACTAATTCACTGTTCTTAGATCCATACAAAATTGTAAGACTATACTGCTATTACGCTTACATTTTTAATTATTAAATTATGATACCTTGCAAAGCCATTAAAAGTGTTTAACTTCTTGTTAATGACTGGAGGGCTTAAACAATTTAAGTCTTTTGCATTGTATGCTGGAAGTTTCTTTGGCTTACAAGGAGTTTTTTTGGTGGTAGAGAATATTTTACATAAAATCTTGCAACAAAAAAGCAAACTTCTATGTAACCAAGTTGTCTGTTGACTATTACTAAAAGTCTTGTTCTTGGATCCTTTTTTCTCTGTGTGCTCTGCTGATGTGAAAAGCTGGCTAAGATGAAGCTAGCAAAATTCATTTGTTAGCTGCTGTAACGCATGAAACGCTTTTCTTGATCTCTGTATGACAGCATTAATACAGCCATTCATTGAATTGCTTTCTGAAAAACATTTTAGAAGCAAGAAACCTCATGCACTTTGTAGTTTGAATTTACATTGTTGATTTTGGAATATAACAAACTTAGAGAAAAGACTGAAATCTGTGATTTTTTTTTTTTTAAGGATTTGTTGTTGTTGTTGCAATAGCTTTCTGTCTTTAATCCTTCAACATATATTTGTGTATTTAACTTTAAAAATCTGTTTTTTACCTACTGCTCTTGTTGATTTCCTGTCAAACACCTTGACAACTTTAAATGCTTGTTTTTACCGTCCCCTCTTTTTCTTGTCTAATAATGCTTATAGAGCAGATGTGGGATGAAAAATTGCATCTAGGTTTGTGGAAGTGTTGAGGTGGGGAGTGTGTTTCCATGGTGGGGTTGCTGAGGCAATTCTTTCTATTTTGTTTTCATCCTCTTCCCTCAGAAGCTATTTGGTTATCTCAGTAAACCAAAGGGATAGTGAAGTTATGATGCTGTGTAATAAGTTTTTTCTGAAAAATTATTACAAGATTTTAATGACATGATGTTCTTCATTTGCAGCTTGACTAGCTGACACTTTGTCATACGTTGGCACCTTTAACTTACAGCTTGGGAACCCGCCTTGTTCTTTCTTGTTGGCGAATTGCTCAGCCTAAAAGCAACGTGATAATTTTATCAAATAAAAATTACCACTTATTTTTTGCATAATAAAGTGTGCAAACCAGATCAGTAAACTAGTTACTTGCCTCTGCTCACTCGTTATTCTTGAGCCTGTATAAATCTGTATTGCATAGGACTGCATTAAGATAGGAGTTGGAAGTTGTAAAACTTTTTATTTGGAGTGATCTGTAAATTAAAGTTAAAAATCAGTCAAACAGCTGGTTTTGAGTGCAAAGGTATCAGCAGCCATTTATGTGATGGTCTGGGAATTACTTTTTTTCCCCCGGTGATTAAGAACTGTGTTGCAAAGGTTCTTATTGCCTCCCCAGTAGCTTTACACCACCTCTCTTTCAGTATTGCAGATGCTGAGTGCACACTCGAGTATCTTCGTTGGAGTAGCAAACTAAGTATCAGAATCTAATTAACTTACCGCTATCGGATGACTGTTATGATCAACTTGCTGTAAGAGATGTTTAATGTAATGCTTTGTCTGTGTCAGCTGTAGCTAATACTGCAATCATCGCCTCTGAATTTGATTTATATTTTTTTTCCAATTACAAACCACTGCAATGAGACAGCCTGCCAGAAGGCGAGGGTGGCCTGGTGTGACGAAGACGCCACTGATGCCCAAGTCCCAAGGCAGCCCTACTTGCTACCTCCCTAAAACTCTTCCATTAGTACTTAGAACCTCGCAGCTCGCCGAGTACAGCGGGATGGCCCCCTGCTTTAGGAAACAGGCTTGGTTTTGGTCATCCTGATTTTTGTGATGTCAGGAAATCCGACCACTGACCCAGGCTGGTCTCTGCCAGCGAGACCATTGTGGATTGCTTGGTCATTTGCTTGGAAATACTCTCTCATGTGGCTGAAATATTACCTCTAGGGAGTGGGTTCTTAACGTCGATGGGGAGTTGGATGTCCTTCTGGCCACAGGAAGGCAGTGGGACTGCTGAGGTCCAGGCTGCTTCTGAGGAGGACAGTTCCTTAGTGCCAGCCTGGAAAGAAGCAGGGTATAGGTGTGGGATAGGAGAACTGTCCTCATTCTTGCTTTACGTGCACAAACTACCAGCTGAGGTATTCGGCTGGTCTTAGGTTTTCAACTGGAAAAGTCTTACGTGACTAGAAATGTGGAATTATATAATGTGTGTGTTGTATATTTATATAAAAATTACGTAGATATTAATATTTTTAGATTACAGTACGGGTTGGTGTTCAAAATTTGGTTTCATGGAAAATTTGGCTCTGTCAAATTCTGCAGTGAGGATAGTTATTTTATGATCACAGCAGTGGCCAGAACAATACGTGTGTGTATATTTGCCCAAGATCATCATAAAGCTGCTAAATCAGTAAATTAAGACATCATGAAGTCTTAGCTATGTTTATATATTAACTATTGTCTGAGGCATTTTTCTCATCTCTGGCCTCTTCACAAACGGAAGACTTCAGAAAACCTTTCAACAAAGAAGTGAGTCTTATTAGCCTGTGAAGAGGATGG
Organism: Scopus umbretta; assembly: GCA_013400535.1. NCBI lineage: Eukaryota > Metazoa > Chordata > Aves > Pelecaniformes > Scopidae > Scopus > Scopus umbretta. Next base: position 13,470 of record VZTL01002781.1, on the reverse strand, counting down.
GTACGTTGTGTTTTCCCCGGTGACATTTGGTACGTTTGTCATTAAAGCACCTTAATATTATTTCACCTGTCTGTTTGGCCTTAATGCTACTTGCAGCAGGTGATATATATTTCTAAAAATCGGAGGAATTTTTGATGATTTAGTACCATGGTACTTAGTAATACCCTAAAAACAGACTTCATAAAATCTGTCGAAGCTTTCTGAAAAAATCATTTGATCCTCGGCTAAATTTTTAGATAATTTTGATCTCTGTGAATACATAAGATGGATATTTTTTAAATTATCAAACAGATTCAAATAGTAGGGCATTTTATATAAATATAGACTCGGTAGTGATCCAATGTGAATTATCTTAAGCTCAGTGGGAAACCATCTATTAACCTTAGCGAGAATAGCATTAGAATTCTAGAAACTGAATTCTGCTTTAGGAGTCCTGCGTCAGGGGATTATTAAAATACCATCCTGATACTTTATGAATGAATTGGACAATTAGTAGTACTAATTAGTAGCAACGTCAGTTTGAAAGATCTACTCAGAGGAAGCGCAATGATGAATATTCCTCGATGGTGAAGGAGGCGGCCTTCAGCAGGCAGCGTGGTACGTGCTGGGTAGGGAAACGAGATTCCTTCGCTGTGCGAAGGTATTTTGAACTTTCTCAGCCTTTCCAGTTTCAGGCGGGATACTTGCTGGAGTACGCACTGTTCGGGCTTTTCTGTAGCCTGACAACATTTACCACCTTGTAAGGCGCTGCGGAGATATTAAGCAATGAAATCTCTGTGTGTGATGGCTTTGGTTATCCTTTTACTGGGAGATTAACACCCTCTCGGCATAGAGGGGTGATAGAAGCAAAGAACAGGGAAAGCGCGAGTGCTACGGTGATGAAGTTGGTCACATCACTAGCTAAGGAAAGAGTAAAATTCAACATGTTAAAACCATTGGCTCTGCAGTCAGTGGTGGTGAGAGCTAATTCCCGACCTTCCTTAAGGTGATTCCTCTTTAAAAAGGTTAGTGGTGAGGGGACAGTGAAGCAACAACCTTTTTTTTCCCCTCCTCCTTTATTTTTTCTTAGCTTCTTAAAGAGTTTCCCATTATCTCATACCTGAGCAGTAACAACAACAAAAAAGCACATTTATATATGGTGGTGTTCATGTACCTGGGTGGGGTGATTCCCTGCTATGTGAACTTCAGATGTAGAGTGTTAATATTTCAAATCTAGGAGTAAACGGGTTTCTCTGTCACCAGCATTGGTTGTAGCCTGAGTTCAGACCAGAAGAAAATTGATGCAAAGAGTTTGTGCTGGACGCTGGTCATTGAGTCCTCCTCCTGTCAACTGCACTGGCAGCATTTGGCCTACGTGAGAGTTGGAAACAATCAAGATTTGCCGGTTATGGAGAATTGTGCCAAGAATTTTAAAATAAGAAATAACATAGTTTAGAAAAGTTTATGTTATTTTCTTTTTGGAGGATTTAATTTTAAACAATGGCATAATATCACGTCTAAAGGAAGACGCTTTATTATGTGATGATAAAGTATCATGAGGCAAAAATATAAACTGTTGGTGTGCTTGCTGCATTAAATTCCTTCTTTCCTAATGAGTTCGGGGCTTTGGATAACAGTTTAATCTTAAAGTCCTTTTCTTCTGCTTCTTATGCTGTTGGTATATTTATTCAAATATTTGTACAGTGCTTCAGCTGCTTACGCCATGCTCTTAGAGGAAGAGAAAAGCTTACTGTCGTGGTGTCAACGCAAATATTTCCATATAAAATAATCTGAATGGTAACTGGTGGGTTCAGTTAGGCCTTGTCTGTGAAAGAAGAGTTCCAGCACGGTATGGAAGCACACGAGCAGCTGGAGAGACAGCAGGAAAGCTGGGCAGGAGGAAGGATGGCTTCAGCTGTCTGCAGGGCAACACTTGTGCATCCTGCGCCTCACCCATGTCAAGCATTGCAAAAAGAATGTGCGTTAATGTAAAGAAAATGCATATAGCGTTTGTTACTGGCCTTGAGGCAATTTGTTAGTGTGCTTTTGAGACTGTTCCTGCAAGTCGTATACATTACGAAGTACAGGAGAGGTTAGAAGTCGTAATCTAGGACTACTGATCCCGCTGTGAAATTCTCCTTATTAGTTTCTGATGTCAAGGCATGATGCAACAAACCAATGAAGCTGTGAACAGATTTTCTGTTCCTGTGTGGGAAAGAAAAGGAGACTGTGTGCACTTGCTGATAGTGGAAACAACATTCCTATCAAAAGAAAAAGTTGTGGGGTTTTGGGGGGGGGGGGGGTTGTTTGGTTTTTGTTTTTTTTTCTTAAAACTGAAAAAAAAAAAAAAGGGTATAACAATTGTGAAACTTTGTCGTGGATCTTTCTGTCAGTGGATGACGTCCGAGTTTGCAGTTGGCCTGGTGGGGACCCCTGGGCTGGGAAGAGGATTGTTTCTCTCTGCTGTTGGCGTTATTTTATCAAATGCGTTCACTTTTGGGTTTTCATAGTTTGTAAGTTAAGGCTTGAAGTTAGCCATAGAAATCAAGAAGAAAATGGGTTAACTTTGTCCTCTCATTAGAAGGGCTCTTGTACTGGTAGCGGGCTCTTACACACCCTTTGAAATACCGCTGTGTTTCAGGTGGGGACAACTCCAGAAAGAAATTCAGTTTTTTGTTAGTTTACAGTAGGGATGACTAAATAATTCTTCTTATTATTATTTCATTCTTTTGTACCGCTAACAACATTTGTTTAGGAAAAAAAGGAGGGGGAAAGACAAATCGGTATTATACAGAACTAAAAGTATTTGTGCATCATCTCAGTTCTCATCAGTTTCACAGTTATCTCTATATTAAATTAAAGATCAGTGAAGGAGAAAAGTAGATTACATTTCCATTGTGAGCTAGAAAATAGACATGCATGTACCACAGGTATGCAAATTACCTAATGGAAATAAATCACAAGTTTTTGAAATGCTGTGTTACAGATGAATGAAAATATTTTTTTAAATTATTCATTCGTTTTTTAATTCTAAGTTGTTTTCACAAAACTGAAATAAATCGGAATGCGTGATCATTTGAGAGAACCTTTAGTTTCCATCCCTTACAGGTCCAAATCTCGAGTATTAAATTCATCCAAATATCAAGAACAAGGAAGCAGAAAACATATTACTGTTTAATGTACGAAATACAGGCAAATGCTTGCCATAGCAACCAGCAGTTAGGTAGGACGAGTGCGGTGGTACATGGGCCGGCGCTGTGCTTACCTCTTTATTACCCAGGGTTGTACATGGCAGTGATTTTCTTTATAGTCAGAAACTGATCTATTTGTCAATTTGATTGTTTTCGTTCGGTTTTTATATCGCCGGGTGAAGATTGCATATATGCTGTTGCTGAATAGCAGCGTGCACCTTTCCTGTCAAAACCAAGGCGTTTTATAAAACAGAGTCTGTTCCTGGTTGTAAGATGCATTATTAGGACTTGTCACTTCCTTTATGAAAGTATCAGATATGCAGGATTTATAGGATCGAGACTGTTGACCAAATTGATGTCTCTGATTTTCTCCTCTTACACATTAAAACTCCATTTTTTTTTTTTTTTCTTGTAACTGGAAACAAAAAAAATAGCTAGTCTCCCTTCTCACATCTTCTCTGTTCAAAGCTACGTCCACTCCAATGACACCGTTGCCAAATCTGTGAAAAATGTTAGTATGTTAGCCTTATAGCTATATATCACGTACGTAAAACAGATGTGTTAATACGTTAGCCTTACAGCTATAGCTAATTTTTAAATTAGCTTCTCTGAAAGACCTGCCTGTTGTTACTGTATTTCTTTTAGCTTTCATGTTTTGCACTCGGTATATTGTGGTGTTAGGCAGTTAAAATGCATTTTTGAAGTTATATTAACGTGGCCAACCTGTTGTCATACAAGAGAGCAGTACACTTGGAAAAGGCCATGTGTTCATGCAAGGGTAGTCATGGAAGGTAGGATATTTGCTTCTTGTTTTCTTATGTCATCTGTTACGTTTTAACTTCATTTTCTCCAGATAGAATGTCTAGCAAATACTCGGATAATAGATGAAATTCTCATCAGTGAGGAACCAAGATTATGATTTCCAACAGCTTTATGATGCCTTTAGCCAGGTACTCAAACCAGATTTTTTTTAGACTTGCCTACCTGCTCTTTGGTATTATAACAGTTGAAATTTAGAATTAGGATCGTACATTTTGAATATGTAGACAGCTAAATATTACTTTTATTTAAACAGTGAAATATACTGAGGTCCTCCTATGAAAACAGGAGATGAGAAGGTATTTTCAATACTGCAGTACTCTAAAATTAAATAAATGAGCGAACATACTGAATTTCCCCAAGCGCTTTGGACTGGCGTGAGCCAAATTCACCGCTGCTCTTGCCCCTTCGAGTTACTCATTCCTGTACACGTGCCGCTTCTTCCTAAGCGTCTAGTGCAGCACAAGCATGCCTCCAGCCACAGAGATTAGGGAACCGATCTAGGTTAAGACTAATCCAGCAGAAATACACAAATCGGCTCCTTTATCTGATTCACTGGACCAGCGTTAGCCGCTGCGGAGGAGAGGGAGCAGCGCCAGACTGCAGCGCCTGGCCTGGAGCAGGAGGAGCCTTTTAGCAGAGGGTTGGGTTGTGCCCTCTAACCTGAGTAAGGGGCTACACCTTGAGGATTTCCTCCTCGAGAACAGTTCCCGGTTCCAGGAAAATGAAGAAGTAAGAGGAAAAAATCTGATGTCCCCATAGTTTTCAAGCTTTCTGCCAAGGAGCTAACAGAGCCCTGATTTCAGCCAGCTCTTCTGGATCGATCAAGGTTCCAGGTCAACATGGGGGAAACCTGAAAATCCTGTGATCCCTGTAGGTAGTCCAAGTTTAATCATGCAAACATGTTTTCACCAACTGTTTATTCCAATTATAAGAATAAAATTAAATACAAGGCTCTGGTTAGGCTGAGTTCATGATTCTCCATCACATGTTCAAGTCACAGAATTAGTTGTAGCTGTGTTTGTTTTACGCAAAAAATCTACAAGGCGTTCTAGGGGAAAAGGCCTACAAGTCTAAAATCTGCCTTCAATGGTATCTAAGCTGCTTTGGGTTTTTTATGTTCATTTATATATATATGTATGTGTGTGAGTGTATATTATGGAGAGAGGTGTGTATATAAATGGGATATAAGTGAGCAAACCTGGGCATCTTTTTTACAGTTTCAGTTCTCTGAAGTTTTATGGTAGATCTTCTCAAGAATATCTCATTAAAAAGTCCTTTCATCCATTCTCCAGCTGTGTGGGCTCTATTTCTATAGCCTTAAATTCTGCAGAAGTCTAGAGCAGTGGAGGGTATGGCCAGAGTTGGACCCTACCCTTGGATGGTAGGGTATTCTTCTGATTTTCAGTGAAGAAAGAGAGATCCTTCTAGAGGACAGTTCAGAATACAGCTGTATTTAGGAGCAGATTAGATTCATTTATTTTAAATCACACTTTGGACTCTACCTTTCTTCACCGGCTGCTGAGAGTGCCTAGGTAAACTCCCCAGCTTTGTTCAATGTTTGCTTTTCGGGATGCGCCCATGGTTTTTGTGTAGTGAAGCAGTCTGTCAGAGAAGCCATGCAGTCTGTGTGAAGCACAGGTATTGATAACTTGACTTTCTGCAAATCTTGTTTTAGTACAACATGTGTTTTATTGCAGGAAGAAGAGGCTTTATCACAACAAAACAAGCAAAGAAACATAAAGACTTGAAGAAACAGCACTTCTCTCATTCTTTCCAAAAGTTGAGAGACCCACCAAAACCTGGTGCATTACCTCCACCAGTCCTCCTGACTTGAGGTACGTGATTTTTCTTTTTGTCACTCTTCCTTTTTCTGTCACATATATATGGATAGTAAACACAGTGATTTCAAATTTTAAAATCGTTTCTTCTGTTTTCTTTGATGGGTCAGAAAATAATGGTGAGCTTCCAGTAGGCTCGTGTCATGGGCAGTGTTGTTTATGTGGTGGTAAAGTAGTGTCACCGCTAGAAATTAATGATACCGTGTTAATTTTTAGTATTACTGAAGATGATGCACTTACTACATATCATTTGGTGTGACTTCTCCACTTAACAAAACAAAAATAGCAATTATTGAAAACAAAATCAGACCGGATGCTTGTAAACAGGTCTCCAGGCTTTTGCCAATATTTTCCAGCATGGAGCCTATGGCTCTGATTTGGAATTGCCTCTTCTGGAGGAGCATTCTTCAGTTATGCCACAGTGTAAAGGGGAAGAATAACCCGAGAGACGGCCAATAATCAAGTTGATTGGTTTAGAAGAAATACGTTGAAAACCTGCCTGAAGAAAAAAGAGAACTGGCTGACTGCCATTCTCTTTCTCTACTCATATGTGACAACGCACAATTGAAAGTTAGTGAGTTTTTTTCTGTTACTGGAAGATCATTTTTTGGCATTTTTCATCTTTTCTTATGAAAAGTAGAGTATCTTTAATTTTAGGTAGATCAAATACCATAGTTGTAAGAATACTGTATGTATCTTAAGAGATTAGATGGGGACAGGATTTTTTTAATCTGTTAGCACAGACTTGTTATGCAAATAGAAAGCTCACAACGCGAACGAGACAGCACATGCACTGAAAAAACAGATGTCTCTTCCCCAGAAATACATTCACCATTAGATTCCTGCAACTTGGTGAGAACTCATTGGGAAGTTTATTGTTATGGATATGTATGCAATCGAAAAATAAACGTATTGTAGTCACTGTGTAAGTCCTATACTTATCTCTGAATGATAAAAATAAACTGGTCTTTTCACGCGTGGTGCAGTGCTATTTAATAACAGCTAGGACAGTCTGTGACAATCACATTAAATAGCAGACTTCAGAAGTATAAGTGGTTTTTTCCATGTCAAGTGTCCATTTTTTTAATAGGAAAAAAAAAAAAGTCCTTTGCTGGTTTTTTTACAAGCACTTATTTTTAATTCTTTATCACAAAAACTGGTAGTTCCTAATAGGCAAAGAAAGATCGGAAGTCTGATTGAAAGGAGAATGAAAACAAGACTTTTGGGAGGAGAAAAGCAATGCAAAGCCTATTGAATCAGCCACACAAATTCTCTTGGCTCACCATATAGGAGCCTTTTGATTACCACCAGTAGTCTATGCTTAGTATTGATAAAACTGTGTTCTGTAGCTGGTCATCTGTCTCTGCGGTGCTCGTATTTTGATGCTAGTAAGTTTGTAAATGGCATATGCATAATTAAGGCAATGCCTGTTTTTTCAGCAGAAACTTCAGTTGCATCTTTGCTTACACGCTTTAATTTCCGTATGCTCAGTGTGGACAATTTTTATCGTTAATTTATTGTTACTATTTTATTTAGCTATTAAGAGTTAAAAATCAGGGTATTTATTTGAATTCGTTTTAATAACGCTTTTCTGTAGATTTCTTGAGGCTTTTATTAGAAGCTTCTTGTACTGATGCTACTTCAATCTTTAGTACTGTCCACATGACCTAGTTATTTTAAGCCGTAGTATGACTTAGGTTTCATTCTTGGGCTATTGTATCCATCTATTGAAATTGTTTCCAGTAAATTAGTTTTACAGTGTTTGCTGTGATTAGCATTATATGCTCAAGGGAAGTTCTTCATAAAAATGTCTCTTGTCAATACCTTTCAATGTGTTTAAACACTAATAAATAATTTTATCTGAAGAATGTAATATCCATAGTGAAATTACAGTCTAAAATATATTTGTATGCAAATTCTTTAATGGCAGGTTATATCATCTTTCTGTTTGTTTTGTTACTGTAAAGATAAGCTATTTTGTGAAGCCATGGATTCTTATTCATCTGTAATTTTATGAATAACCTAGGTAAAAATGTTCATTCTTTGAAATATTTCGTGCCGCTTACATACAGCAGAAACAAGCTAAAAATTTCTGTCATTTCTACAGTTGAAGAAGACATTCTTATGTTTAAATGATAACATTTACGTGTTAGATTTTAAGATTCAGAATTTCTGGAGTAATTATAAAACACTGGCATTCAGTTTCTTGGTGAGTTGAAGCTAGCAGCTAAGGCCCATTGCTAAGAGCCCAACCTTGGGAGTCCTGTGGATGCTTCACAGGAGAAAGTTCAGTGCGTTTCAAACTCCGTGAGATTTGTATCGTTCTCCTTTCACAGTACGTCTGACTGTGTGTGAGCAATCTCTGCTGCAGCTCTGACCACTGAATACCCCAATTCTTCACCTGCTAAAATGCAGGGGGGTTTCAGTCACGTGTGTTCAGTATTTAGAGCCCTGTGACTCCTCGCATTTGCAAACTCGCAGTTTTGTTCATTCCACAAAGTTGTTTAACCCTTTCAACTAAGGGGAAGAGGCTTTAGCTTACTAATAGCAATAATATTAATTTTGTTGTTATGTATGTTTTATTATTTTTTTATTTTAATCATTTTACTAGTATCTGTGGACTGGATCTACCTTGTTAGTATTCTAGATATTTAAAAACCTTCAGTATTAAGAACAGGTAAGCCCTGTAATGTTCAGAAGCGTTAAATGCATAGTGCTTAAGCATGAGCGCTAAATGCATAGTGCTTAAACATGAAAGCTGTCTAGTGCCCCAGTCTTTAAGACAAACTAAACACATATTCATAATTTTACAGGGGCGTAATATTCAAAGTGATATTGGTTGGGGAAGAACTTTAGCGAGTTAATCATTTTTCTTCTAGGTAGTTTGCATATGAAAAAATCTGTTTGCTGACAGGCTCTACTGGGTTGGTAAATGTAGTCTGAAACAACCAAAACCCTTCAGTACCCATTTTTACAAAATGCTGTGCCCCAGTTTTGCCCTTAAATGGGGAAGATGCTGATCAACTGATAACTCAGTTAAATTAGTGTTACTAATAAAGTCAGTGAAAGGCAAACAGCTGGTCGTTACCAAGAAAGCAAATAGGTTGTGCTTATAAACTTAACTAAGATACTTTAATGATCATAGTAAATGATTGTTTGCAGCCAGTGTACTTTATGTGACTCACGTGCTTATACGCTGTTTGCTTGGCTTCTCTGAAATTTTTCGTTCACGTTTTGTATCAATGGGTTTTCTGTTAGGGGAGAAGGTTTTAACAGCAGCCAAGACCTTTACTGTGATGACAAATGGCTTTAAAAGAGATTCCAAAGACGTGATCTGTAAATCAGAACAAATTCATTAGACTATCTGTAGGATCCAAAAAGCATTGATTGGCTATGTTGCATGTCTTTTAATCGAAGATCTGTTTTTGAAAAAATGTAAGATCCCCAGTAATTGTGAATTTGTTAAATGTGTATTTCTAATCCGTAACTGTGCTCTTACCGAGTCCTCAGGCTTTCAGGTATAATGTTTTGAAGGCCTACATTAACTCTTTTGGATATGCCTTTAACCTAATGAGCCCCAATGCATTTCACCTCTAAAAGAACTAATTAATTGACTTAAAGTCCTGCAAAGACTGTTAGCTCCTTTCCGTGTCAGAGAAATTGAAACTGGCACAATCAAAGCTTAACTAACTCTGAGCCAGTGGAGGACTGCAGGTGCATTTTGGTGGTGATTCTGAAGGAAAGGGTTCAATAGCAGGCAGGTGTTATGGCCTAACCAAGGTTCTGTTTCAGCTGGGGGTTCACCAGTATCTGTGTACCTGTCCAAAGACTAATTTAATAGCTCAACAACAATACTGGTGGAACCTTTTACATAACCAAGGCCATGTGTGCAGCACTGTAACTCTTTAAAAGACTTCTTGCCTTTGTAGTTGAAGGTTTTTAGCATGCATCAGTACAACTCAAGTTGTCTGGAGAAGTGACCTTTTTTGTATGCATGCTAGTTCCACTGTAAAAATCCATATACTCATTTTTATAGACATCTACTCGCTCTTCTGGACAGTGAACCACCATAATGTAGTACAAGGTATCTTTTTTTAATCACTTCCAGTCAGAGCCATCCTGGCCTTCTTTAAAAGCAAATATGATTACAGTTTATACTACAAAGTAATTGGGTAAGGGCTTACGAAGCAATCAAGAAAAGTGAAATAAAAACATTTGGCTCATTCTTGAATTTAAATAATGTAACTATCTCAACAGATGTAACGTGGGGTGCAAGACTTCCTCAGATGAGGGGTGTAGTAAGACAAGGAGCCAGCCTCAATGGACATAGCCCATTATCGAGATCTAAACAGGAGACTATCTAAAGCAAAACTGAAAGTGCATCAGGAATTTTAAGAAGCCTAAAGACCTCCAAGGTAACCAGAAGCAAGACCATGAGGAGTAATGTAGGTAAGTATTCAAAAGTGAATCAATGCATTTATTAAGCTGAGAAACTTTTGATTTTATTTTGATAGTTTTATGCTGTGGTAGTAAAGTTTGTTACAAAATGTATTTCAAGTAGTATAATACAAAAGATTTGAGCCAATGTTAAAAATATTAAACAGAAGAACAGCATAGACATCTTCAACATGTAATGGTGTTGAAGTAGAAAAGTAAACAAATTAGCAATTCATATCTTTGTACAAGATGGACAGTGCATACATACGTGGACCTTTTTGATAACAGAACAAAGAAAAAAGCATTCTTGACCTAGATTTAACAGATTGTATTGAAACAGCATATGAAGCACAGTATTTTAATGGTAAGAAAATTACCATTTTGTGACAGTGTGATTCATATGGAGTATTAGTCATAATTGGTAGCAATGTATTTTGACATAATTAAACAATAGAACTCTGGTTTATCTGTGTCGGAAAATATGCAGCACCATTCTTGACCTAGATTATATTGTAGTAGCAAAGCGTAGCTGCCTGGCCCTGAGATGAAGCCAGAACTTACAGTAAAATGTAAAATGAAATGCTCTTATTCTTATACATTTCATAATCAAAATACAAGGTTATACCACGTCAACAACCAGCAGATGGAGAAAAAGAACGTCCTAGGAAGCTCAGAGAACATGCTAGGAAACTGAGCTATAAATACCAGGCTAATTCCATAGCTTTAAGATTTCTCCAAAGCTTTTTTAAATCCCTCCAGAAAAGACTGAAGAGATCCCTAATCTGAAGTGCCCCAGTTGAAGAAATGTGTACAGTTTTATTTTTAAATAAAATTATGTTAATCTACAATAGATTGTTTGGACATCTTAATGAGTCAATGTACTGTCTGTGCTATATTTGCTGCCTCAAAGTAAGGTTTTTAAACACATTGGTACATTTTCATTCTTACCAGGACTTTCTTCTTCAGAGAAAATACAGAATTCTGTCTGATCACCTCTGAACCAATACGTATAGTATTCCCACAGAATACTTGATGTTCACAACTCATTCTGAATCTCTGTTTTTTAGAGAGCTGTCCCTTTCAGTAGAGAAAGCTAACAGAAGAGCAATCTTCTTTGGTAGGATTTTGGGAAAATTTGGAAGATCTTTTGATATTTTTTCCTTAGCATTTGTACATTGTACCTCATTGTGGCTGTATTTAGAAATACTTGTTTTTCTGGCTTCCATACTTAATCGTCTAAATTCACGAAAGCAGACTTTCAGATTTCATGGCATTCCAAGTAGGATGTTATTCTCATGTTGTAATTTGATTTGGTGAGCCTGCGATGTGAACAAGTTTTAAGACAAGTGTTTGTAAGAAAACCTGGATTATGAGATGAGTGCATTGTTGAGTGTGTAAGTGAAGGGATTCTCTTCTCCACAGTGTTGGATGAAAAGATGTGTACACTTGTGTTACTGAAGCACTGTGTTTCCTGTTGAAGTTAGCAAAACCAGTAGCTGGGGATGTCATGAGACAGAATTATCATGTAACCACAGAGTGATATTGGTTGGAAGGCATATCTAGAGGTCACACAGAACAGCTGAGGTTGGAAGGGACCTCTGGAGGTCATTTTGTCCAACCCCCCTGGTCAAGCAAGGTCACCTAGGACAGGTTGCCCAGGGTCATGTCCAGACAGTTTTTGGATATGTCCACGGATGGAGACTCCACCACATCTCCAGACAACTTGTGCCAGTGGTCCATCACCTTCACAGTAAAAAAGTGTTTCCTGATGTTCAAACGGAACCTCTTGTGTTTCCACCTGTGCCCATTACCTTTTGACCTGTTACTGGACACCACTGAAAAAGATCCTGTCCACATCTTCTTTGCGCCTTCTTTGAGGTATTCATATACATTGAGAAGATCCCCCCAGAGCCTTAATTTTTCTCATATGTATTCAAAACTTCCCATGTTGCACATGTGCTTGCTCCTCATCCTTTAACTGTGAACATTCGAGGAGATTCTGGCTCCATCTTCTCCTGAGCCACATATTAGCTAGTTGAAGACAGCAGTAAGATCTCCCCTAAACCTTCTCTTCTTGAGCTTCTCCTTCCATAAGGATCTCTTCACTCCTTAAAAATGTCTCTTACTTTCCGCACTCACGTTGCTGGAGAAAATGCATTAGAAATAATAGCTTTTTCAGAAACTTCTGAGTTTCCATTGCATGTTCCCTCTGTAAGAGAAAGACAACTGGAGAGCTTGGGGAAAAATAAAAATCACAAATCTCCATTCGTAAAGCGCTGGAAATGTTTACACTGTATAGTACCAGTGTCTGACACAAGACTCTCTGTGTGTTCGCTGTGGGTGAGGCCTTAGATAGAATGCAGTTTGCAGTGCTGGACGCTGCCCTTTTAAGAAAATTTGTATTAGCCAGAAGAAGGCAAAGCAGCAACAAGCCAGTGACAGATTTAGAAAGCAGGACTGTTAAAGAACAGCTGAAAGGATTGGGTTTGTTTATTCTAGGAAAAAAAAGAACACTGTAGAATGGGCATAAGGCTTTAAAAAGATAAGAGGTTTTTGTAAAAGCAATGGTGGCAGTTGCTCTGTCGATTTTTTTTAAAAAAGCAAGTTCAATTTGCACAAAGGATAATTTAGGATAGATGTAAAGAGAAAACAGTCCAAGCTTTTCTGTTTTACCTCACACCTGACTGCAAATATGGATGAAAAACCAGGGTGTTTTACGTATAACTGTCGTGAAATCTATGATAGGAAATTTTTTAAAATGCATAAAGAAGCAGCTTTCAGAGACAATCTTCGTAATTTTGACCTTCCACCACGGGCAGTGGGCTGAGCAGATTGCTCTCCTGAGATGCCTCTTCACATCCTCAGTTTCTGGAATTCTATCAACTTAATTGTGGGATTAGCTTTCTTTTGTTTCCTTGCAAACTTTTTCTATTATTGATAATTAACTTCAGTTCAAGGTATGTGATATTTAAAGTCTTTGTGTGGCAGTTTTTATTACAAAAAAAATAAGCAAAGTACCTTTTTTCTTAAATAAAATGTTTTGAAAAGCTCTTACTTAAAATGGAGTGAAATTTGGGTTCAGCAACCTTTGGAAGTTTGCCGCTGATTTCCTTGAATTCAGATTTCCATTGAGACAGCAGGCTGAAGTGTAGCATAGGAAATAAATACATGCAAAACAAATGTGGGAAGCTATCGTACCTGTC
>VZTL01002780.1:55017-96449 GCA_013400535.1 Scopus umbretta | reverse complement strand
AAACATAAAACTCAAAACCCAACAGATAGGAGGACTAAGGTGTAAGGAACCCCACCTTTGAAACACATTTGAATTCCAGTGCGTTTGGGGGTATGGGAGGAGAGGGTGAAAAATGATGAGTCAGAAAAAGCTGTTGAAGAAGTAGCTTCAGGTCTTGCAAGCAGAGATTATCCAGCTGAAGTTTTTCAGTGTCCCTGTCTATGGCTTCATAAGAGGCTTAGAGTCAGAAGACATGGATCATCTCACTGGAACAATTCCTCCAGTGCAGCCTGAGATTCCCTCATCTATCTTCTTTATTATCTCTGCAAAGGTGATTCCAGTTTCAGTACCTTGTTTCTAACAAGCACAGAATATAATGAAGCAGGACTTGGTCCAGGACAACCAGGGCCACAGGAATAGTAGACTCAGACTGAACTTCCTAATTTCCTGCAACCTTAAGAACACCGGAGAGCCTCATGGGAAAGAGTGGACTGGAAATATTGGCTCTGAACCAACCTCGGCAACACTGTTTCATTGTTTCCCAAAGCTCTTGAAGATACCTGGACTATGAAAAGCTTATGTCCTCCACTTACAATGGCTTACTTAAGCTGGAAATTTTTGTGCATTGCTGGACTGATTCTGTTGAGTCTCACTTAAACCAACCAGACAGCCCTCAACTAACAACAACTTTATGTCTTTCCTAACTCGGTCAATCTTCTAAAGTTGAAGACACCTCTGTGGCACTGCCAAGGAACATGGCTTTTCAAAGACAGCTACTTGCTTTTAATAGCCACCTCTTTATACTTATATGTTTAGTAGTCATCTTTAAATTTACTTGGGAAGTAAATAGATGGATGTCTATGACTGATAGAAACCACCCAGGTCACCAAACTACCAATAATGTGAGGTAACAAAAGGGAAGTAATTAAGTGTAATACATGTCAAGGCCTTTAAAATAAGACAAAAGATAAATATTGGTACTGGTCTCAAATACCCAACTGTAATTCTCCTTTTCCTTTTACACAAGTTCTGCATTACTGCAGATCTGTTCAATTGCTGTCCTTCTGATCGAAACCACCTTTACATCAAACACAGACAAATCAGTGCCTCTCAAAATAAGTTAGTATTACATTGCATTTCATACTACAGAAACCCTGCGGAAAAATCAAAATCTGCATTTGTTTTTACGTGCTTGAAGAGAAATTTGCAACAAAATCCCACACAGGAAACAATGACAGAGCTACTCTTTCTGAAGTTCCCAGTGTGCGCATTCACCACTAGAAGTAAAAAAACAAGCCAACTAGTCTTGCTTACAATAATTGCACCAGAACATTTTCGAATATGCAGCCATCATCTTTGTCAGCGTATGCAGACTCTTGTGACCATTTTGGGGATGGACCTTGGAGCAGAATTAAGCTGTCAACAACAATGTAACCACGTTCAAAGTCCTGATAACTACACATGAGGAAAGATCTCCCTGGATCACGTTTTGTTTGCTCCCTGCGCTCTCCCAAGTTATTGTTGTATGCTACAGACTTGCCATCCATCTAGGGCAGACTTTGGGAATGCAGATGTGGTGAGATAAGATATTACGGGGCTCCAGACTCTCTCAGCGTTGCTCAGTGCAAAGGCATGCTCCTGCATTCAGTTACCCTTCCTCAAATAGTCACAGTTCTTTTACATTAAAGGCAGGCCCCTTAGATAAACTTCTAATTGTCAATGCCTTTTAACCCACATTCCCTATTCTTCCATCCTCTTCAGGCAGAATTATTGCTAATACTCTGGAGATAGTAGAAAGAAGCACCTTTCATCAGCGGATTTCAAAATATTTTCTAAGAATTAATGCGTTTATCCTTGCAAAGGACCTTTTTCTAGGTATGGAAAGTAAGTTGCATCATGTAATAAAATGTCACAGCCAGTAAAGGATTGCAGAAGGCTTGATAACCTGTAGATCATTAAATACAGCAAATGGGACAGTTTTTACCAATAATGCAAGCCCTGGGCAAACTCACGTAAGTGAAGAATGACACATAAAGTCTCTGTTTGACAGTCAGATAAAGAAACCACATCCGTCACTCTGCTGATGAGTCTCACCAGTTGATTATCACCCAATAAAATGTAAGAATATATTGACTCATTCATATTCATTGACGAAGCCTTCAGAAAACCAGCTTCTGCTGCTGGAATAATGTGTTTTGCGCACATTTGCAAGTCACAAGATGCTAAATATGCCACTCTTCCGTCCCAATGCAGGTAGCTTATGCCTGGATCCCTGTTTTGCTTTTTTCACAGAGCGGACTGGAGGTTTCTTGCCTACCCTCCCCTCTTGGTTTCAGAGAAAACACCTATTCCGTCATTCCCTAACTCCAGATGTAATCCTTTCGCTCATCTCACCTCTCTCTCATCTTCTCAGTCTCAACTCTAATCCCTTCCACAAATATACACGCCCACAGTCTGCATGGGACAAGGGTTTTTGAGGCCTGTGATAACTACAGGAAAGTCAATAAATCTCGGGTTTTGCACACATCTCCGGTACCCTCATAAATCTCGACTTGGAAGACTTCACCGAGAACTCCAGATTGGTGTTAAGTAGCATACAGAGCTTTAAGGCCACAAGGCATTGGTTTAGAAGGGACCTTTAAGTGGATCACCCTTCAGAAAGTATCCCCAAACTGAATCCTCTCTGTTTAAAATAGTACTGGCTCCATCAGCTGCTTAGACTGCTTGAGCCGTTAATCCTGCTGGATGGTTCTTCTAGAATCTCACTCCTCTGACAGCTATACACCTTACATATCCCAGATCAATTTGTTCATGGCCATTACTGGTTTTGGTTTTCATTCATGCAAAGTCAGAGGTTGGTACTGAGTTTTTACTTACCTTAATTACTTAATTATCTTAATTTCTCTAAGACTCATCCCTGCCATAACCGAGCACCCTTGTAATAATGAAGGCTATAGTACTGAGAGATGAAAAAGGTATTCTGCCCTTACAGGCATAAGATGCATGACAGGACCTGATGTGAATTTATACAGTGGAAACACCAGTGTAACAATACAGCCTAGTAGTTAATTCATGGGAGCATACCCAGAATATAGCCTAGTGGGCAAGCTTAAGATTTCTAGGTGAGAATACAAGGATATCTGATTTAAGTCCAGAATGTTACCGAAAGCTGAAATGCAGGTCGTTGCTGGGTTGGTGCCTGTGTTGCATCTTTCACAGAAATCTTTGTGGTGGAGTTGGAAATTCTGATTATATCCTACAGCTAGCTGCAATCACAGACTGTACAGAATCCTATGGAATTACAAAAGAAAATCTGTAATGAACTAGGAAACACTTTAGACTCTCACTGCATAGCTTTAACATCTATAGCAGCATTGCTCATATCTCCCTCTTAGCGCTACTTCTTTGACTGAACTGTAAATCTCATGCACTAGCCCTCTGAACAACCCCTGTGGTTTGGCACTGCACACAAACACTTAGCCAGGTACTATTCATACCCACTTGTGTGTTCAGTCAATGAACAGGGAAGAAGAAAGGTATATTTATTCTCTCTTCTCCAGCAGCTACAGAGAGTACCCAGGCACTCTCTAATGCTAAGGCATCAGCACTCACATTTATTTAATAACTCAGATTGTTTCTTGAAATTGTGCAATTCAGCCCATGGAAATTTCCTTGTTTGCATAATTCTGTCATGTTGATATTGTTGGGGTTAAACTCAAAACAAAATGTTGCACGATGATGATTTTAAAACTGAAAAAATCTCTTTTGGTAGAAGTAGCAGGAGGATTTTTATTTTTTTTAAGTTGACTTCCAGTAAGGCTGGGAGGTCATTTTGAGTTGAACAAATTGCAGTCACAAGTCATGCTCTTCTGAGCATAAGCAACACAATTCCCAGAGTCTTAGACATAACAGCTAAAATGGTATTTAGAAGTTCTGGCTCATCTGCTCCCAGATTTCCTGGACACTGGTTTAACACATGCTAGAAAAACCTGAATTAATAGTGATGGAATATAGAAGTTCAATTCTACCGCTCTTCTCATTCCTGCACAGAATTTCTCATACAGGCACAAAACTCCATCCTTAACCCCTAGGCAGGGACTACAGAGCTCTTTGAGGGCTGCTGCTCACCAGTAGCTAAAGCATCATCCTGATTTTCATGGGAAATCTGACTGATCTGCTGTCATGCCTGTTGTGCCTCCTTTGTGCTTCTTTTCATCCTTTCTGCATTTTAGGTTGTGGCATTAAGCTGCACAACCACATTACTGGCAACATGATGGCAAGCAGGCTTTGATTTTACTTATTTTGTTATAACAGAACAGTTTAGTATTTTCCAAACATGGTCATGAATCTGTAGCTGCTAATGATGTAAACAGGCCCACTGATGATGGGTTAAAAAAGAAAGAACAAGGAAATGTCAAAGATCCGCACTTTTTAAATACTCCTGCCTTTTCAAATAGTTAACAGAAAAGAGCTACTTCTAACCGGCAAGTTTTCATTAGTCAATGGTACATCACCAACGGCCTTTTCCAGGAAATGTGTAATCAGGGCACTCCCTCAACTCATACTGGATTTAAAAATAATAATAATTATTTTATATGACTAACTTCCTTAGAAAGGAAATTTCCCTAAGAAAAATATCACTTTGTGTCTCTTACAGTTTTTTCTCAGGAATAAGCAATTAGTGTCAGCGTGAAGACAGAGATCACCTCTCTTCACCTGCTTCAGAAAGGCTAACTCTCCATCCCCCAAAACATTTAAACCAGACAGTTACGGTCACATTAGTCTAGCTAGGGAGAGTTGAATCTCTGACATGTAAAAGGGACAAGGGAAATTCAGGCAATTATGGTTTCAAGTATTCCAGCTCTCGGTCTGTGTGTGTTTTGAGACTACTTTTCAGTGGAAGCATGTCACAACTCCTGCCATCCTGCTACAATCCTGACGCTGCTGAACTGAGAAGACATTCTGTGAAAAGGACAAATACTTCCTTTTCAAATTCTAGCTTGTGGATTTCAGGGAGTCTTTTGAACTATTTCCAAGACAGCTTTGAAATATAATTGAAAAAGTAAACCTACTGTCAGTATACCTTGCTTAGCTATATACTGGTTGCCACCTGACTGGAAAAAATTAAAAGAGCAGCATTAAAAAAACCCTGCAAATTACTAAAGACCACGAAGAGTCTGACTTTGTCTATCTTATCTGTGCCATATGCTGAATGTTAATCTAGGTCTTCACTACTGAAAAAAATAGTGCACTGATTCACTATATTATCCACGCTTTAGTAAAGTGAGGTATGTGGGGAGCTGCATCTTTTTTCACCCTGTTTCCTTCAGAAACATTTGTTCAAATACTGAGACAGCTTTCCTGGAAAAAAAATCATTATATCCTTCAGTAGTTAAGGAGTTAAGCATTTTCATATACGATCAGGCATAGGAATTGAAAACCCCTAAATAGGAATTGTGCAAGAGAGGAAACTCATGTCCATAATTTTCACTTCTAACCTCAGCTTTCTCCATGCCAATCTACTTTCTTATGGGAAGCAAATGCAGCTGGTGTAGAGCTGTCTCTGATGCCATGTTGAAATGCTGTCATAGTGACAGCACGGGCAACATACCAACTAGCATTGCTGCACACGTAATTCTCCCTCCAGATCCCCAAGAGATGAACCTATCTCAAAGTTAGGCTCTCCCAGGGCTGACTGGAAAGCTTTGTTTTATTCTTAATTAAATAACTCCCTCAACACAAACATATAGATATTTAGAGGAAGTCAAACACAGTCGGAGTGTTTACATTTCTTTCCTGTTAACATTTCTTGCTGCAATAGATCTGTGATTGTAAATTACACTGAGGTGAAAAAGGAAGCATTTCAAATGATCAGGGTGAGATCCAGCTTGATAAAATACCAGTTACTCTCCCGACACCCTGCAAGTTGAAGTAGCAGAAGAATCCAAAGAATGGCTACCTTGAAATGATCTTTGGCTCCCATATTGCTTCCCCAACTTTTCTGACACCAAGTCTTCTGAGCTTTCAAAAACATTGCACATACTTCATGCAGCAGCATAGGAGAAGCAGACAGTGTAGTGTGAGAAATACCTGCAAATATTTGGTATAAGCACCCCACAAGCAGAGATTTAGAGTAGTCCAAGTCAGTGTAATTCAGAAGACAGAAACTTAGTTTGATCAAAGGAAAATGGAGGCTGAATGCCAGCCTCCCATGGGCAAGACTTAATTGTCTCACAAGGGAAGCTACAGAAATTCCACCAAAGTAGACAAGCACATAACAAACTGAACTGTTCTGGAGTGGGGACATGTACTATACCCCCCACCATCTGCAGCTTACTCTTTTCAAGCAGAAATACACGCTACACGGAGAGACAGAGCTCAAGATAAGGCCCTAGAACATCACCTGCAAGAGCAAGTGCAGTAAGATGCATCCTACCTCACCTCTCCATAGTCGTTCCTTTGTCCTCAAAGACCTTGCACTGTAGGAGCTATTCCTATGATAGGAATAATTGCCTACAATTTATTTAAACTCCATCACTGCTAGTTTTCAGCTGATTAGAGACATCCCTATTGACCCACTATTGCCAAAAGTAAAATAAAAGATTTCCATCTTCTGCCATCCCAGCAAGAACGTCTACTAGGAATCTCTGGGCTTTCCACATGGAAGTAGGAACAATACCCTTAGAGATCAGTCATGTGGTTGTGATTTTCATGTCCTTTTTCAACCTCATTTCCTTCCAGCACTCTTTTGATATCATGCCAAGAACAAACAGTGTATGCGTTTAAAGCAATAAAAAAACAGCACAAATTAAGCATCCTCCCACCCGCATTTTACTGGAACTCACTATCATTAAGCTGAATACCGAGCTTGGAGTGGCACCTGATTAACAATGCAAACCTTTGTTAAAAAAAAAAAAAAACAACTTGGTGGAACTGTTCTGTCCTACGTGCAGCTCAACAATTGTGCTCCCACTCAGATTTCCTCCTGGTGTGGCTACGGCTGCCGCCATTGCAGGATGTTACCTAGATTTTAGTTCTGAGTAGATTAGAAGTAATTCTGTTTAGTTTTCACTTAAAAAAAACAAAACAAAAAACCCCAACAAAACAAAACAAAACAAAAACAAAAACAAAAGGTGACAGAAATGAGTTCCATGTTCTTTGGGGGGAAAGATGAGAGATTGGGAGTTCACAGCTTGGGAAAGAGGGATGGCAAATCCCAGAACTGACTGAGGCTGTGTCAAGCACACAAAGAGGGAAGCACACATCACCCCAGTCTAAGAAAGAGGCAGGCAATAAAGAAAATGCAATGAAGTTTCTGTAGGTGGAGATTAGCCGAAGAAAATACATTACCAAGGGCAGAAAGAGGAGCAACTTATGCAAACAGTATGTGGTATGTTGATTTTAATCATTAATTTAATGCTATCAAAAAGTGGTGACAGCATAAAAGTCCTGGGTCCAGTGTTTATCCACCCTTTGTAGTCAGATTGCCTACACTTTCTGGGTGCCTCACAACCCAAAACGAAACAGGCTGAGCAGTAAGCCTGTTCGAACTCTCACACCAGGCTCTATCCAAGGTATGTCATCCACATTAACCAAATGCTAACAATTTAGCCTCTAAGCCCTTTCAAGCTGAATAGGCACTGGGTCTGCCATGGAAGCTGTTTCTGTCAGGCCATCCTCAATTCCAAATCTACCTCTACAAGCAATAGCACTAAGTAAAAATTACCAGGTGTCTTACAAAATAGATTTAAAACAAGTAGCTATTTCCATACCATTTTCTGCTGATCTATACCTTGTCTACAGAAACTGTCATCTTAAAACCAGTACTGCTTACAACTATATTGAGTGTTGCCATTTGAATATTTCCAGACAACTTTCATCAGTTTAGGAAAGAGAGCACCTCAAAATGCAAGCCATAGTGAGGACCTTCCTGCTATAAATCATTTAGCTTTCAACCCAGTCTGGCCCAGTGATACACCTGATTGATGAAGAGAGTCTAGTACCATACAGCAGAAGTCTATTTCTCTGAGGACCTCATGTATGCTGTAGCTCCAAGGCTGGTATGTCCCTAGTACAGGCTTCTCAGGACAGATCCTTCCTAACTTTCATTTTAAGCAGCAACACTGTCTCTTTGGACAGCCGTAAGACAGCCCTGGCCACAGCACAGTCAGATTTGCCTTTGTGGTGCTGTCATGCATCATGGGCCTGTGCTATGGTATGCCAATCACAACGAGCAAAGTTCTACGTTTCAGACTTTACACTTGTCATATCTGTACAATATGAGGAATGATTACACATTGTTATTGATGAGATAACTTCCCAAATTAATACCAGAGTCCTGTTTCTTGAATACCTCCAGGACTACCAATCTCAAGAATCTGAAAATGAAGCAGCACGCCTTCAACAAAGAGAAGGTAAAAACTGCCAAAGCTATTAAAAAAACCCATATACATATGATCACACACACACCCACACATTTTTCTTCGGGGTCCTTTGTATGAGCTTTTCTTTGTACAGGCCAGAAACTTGCTTTAAAAAATACAAATAAAAACTCAAACTCTTTCATTGTCATGTGACTCCAGCAGATGTATTTTTAAGAAAAACTTCCCAAAAGTGCAACACTCACTATAAAATCATGCAATGATCTGCCGGCGATTTGTGTGTTTCAAAAATCCTAAGAAACTCGCGAAGTAATGGAGAGGGATAAGGCCTCCTTGGCAGAGCAAGGCACATAACACACACCAATTCAGGGGACTTGCAAAGAATTAAAGCAGCTTTAATTGCCAGCCGAATCAGAGGCAGGGAATAAAGCCTTCCTCTCAAGGTAGAAAAAAAAATGCTGATGCCACACTTGTAGCAGTGCACATCAGATCACTTTGTGGAACTAGGTATTGTGAGCAGAATCACCCACCAAGTTTACAGACAATATAGTTGAGACAGAGAAAGGGGACGTGAAACTCTTGCTTGTTTATTCCCCCTACCCCTATGCCATCTGAAATCATATCCTCCATCTGCATGCACAACATGCTCAGCAACCTAAGCAGTCTAACCGAAGCTCTTCCCCAGTTCACCTAAAACGGCAGCTATAGGCATCCCTCTGTGCTTTAGGGCACAGAGACCCACAAGCGCTCACCGTCACTTTTCAACACATTGGGATGGTGCAGAGCAGGGAAATAACATGAGCCGGTTTGTGCCTATTGAAAACTCGGCTGTAACAGCCTGAGCTCTCTGGGGATGCCCTCCCTCCATTGTGTCTTGGCTGGGATGGAGCAAAGGTCCTTTTTTCCCTCTTATTTAACAGGAAATAGATATCTGCAACCCTTCCTCCCAGCTATTTTCATGACCACACCAAGACAGTCCTTATTACAGGCACTGACTTAAACTCTGTTGATACCCCTAATTTCTCCTTGCCACAACCGCGTCAGGAGCCATGATACCCAGTTTTCACGGCAGCCACGTGCCACTTCTATGCTTTACATCCAGGGTGCTCACTGTGCCAGCCAGCATAGCAGGGCTTAAACCAGAGGTGTCTGCTCCATGGGGGGAAAGGAGTACAGTTAGCAAACCATCTCCAACATCACGCTCCTTTGGCCTGTTGGTTAGAGGGGGCTACAAAAGATAGATGAGAGGGCAGCAAATAGCACAGGAGGGAGAAAGGGGGAGGGAGGGTAGGAAAGCGAGACATACAGGGAGGAAGGCTGGGGGGGGGAAGGATATGCTTTACTATGGAGAATCCTGTCAGGATGCAATTTCTTTTCATTCTGCGCGGGAGTATAATGGTGCACTGCCTGAGCTCTCTCAATAGCTGTTTTGAAGTGAACCAGGCTGGTATGTCTTTAATTTATCATTTCATTATGAAACGGTTTCCCTTCCAAGAAGCCTTCAAGTCAGGAAGCTCTGTCTGCCCACACAGGAAATTCCTTTGCAGCAACTTCCCCAAAAAGGAAATTTCCCTCAGAAGTGAGCCCAGCTCATGCCTTTGAGCAGAGCTGTTTGAAAAGACTCTGGCATGCGAGCCCTGCAAACACCCCTGCTTGCTTACTGCAGCCGGCATGCCAGGATCAGTGGCTCTGCCCTCGCACAGGCGTGCGGAGACCCCACTGCACCCGGCTTTTCTCCTGCTCCCCCCTCCCCAAAGACAGACAGGAGCATTCTGTGAAGACGAGTTGCTGAGCTTTTACTAGCAAAAAATCTCTCTGTTCAGGAGAGAGGCACAGGACATGCATAGAGAGCTGAGAAAGAGCAGGGGAAGAGGAGGGGGAGTTGTAGAAAAGCTTTCTGAAATACTCTAATCTCCCACTTAGAAATCAGGGGGGAGATTTGCACCGTATCTTAGATCTCTTGCGATGGCACGCCGGAGACTGCATTCTGCCCCTTACGTATACTATGGGTTTTATGTAATGAACTTTTGCAATGAAGGCTCACAAGCAAAGGAGAAAGGAGGGGAGAATATACAGACGGAAGGGGGGGAATCACATTTACAAAAATTAATCTCACAGACATCTTGTGAATCATTAAGTGGGAGAGAGCCAAGAACATCCAGGCCAGAGTGAATAACAACATACGGTATTTTATGAAGCACCTTAGCAAAGGGGACACAGATCAGAAGCACTGCCAGACTTCCAGTAAGTTTTTAATTTACCATTTCAAATTGCAAGTAATACTGAGTAATAACTTTTTTTAATGACTACGCCCAGAAACTCAAACTGTTTTTTGGGGCAAGAGAGGAAGCAGAACTGAAATTCGTGTTACGCATTACATGGATGAGATAGGACCACAGAAGGGGCATGGGCCAAACTAGATCTTGGACTGGACAACAGAAGGAAAATGAAAAGCAAGCCTTTGAGGGCATGTGGGGAAACGAGGGCTAGGGATAACAGTATCACATACAGGGGTGATCACAATCCACTGGAGGCCTGTACGCTAGGGAGAGAGACTTTCCACGTTTCCCCCTCAGTCTCAACTTCAAAATTTGTTTTTTCAAACACTTGATGGGGGAGATTTGGTCCTTGAAGCCAAAGCTCCAGCAGGTGGCTGCCTGCCCTCCTCTCCCATTCCCTCCTTCACCAGATAGCTTTGCCCTGTTCTCTCGCCAGCTAATTTACATGACTTTTTTTTCTGTTGCTGCCCTTGGCATTACATTCAGTCAGCTGTTGTGTAAAGAGACTTTTGTCAGAATTGCTTAAAGGCAAATCCCCCCACTTAACTTTTATCCGTGGCCTCTAGCTGATGAGTTAGTTATCACCTAAAAGAGCCCTCTGGCGTAGCATATGCACACTGAATATGTATCTGCTTGGATGGCGTCCACACTACTGTCAAATCACTGGAGATGATTAGGAGGTGGGGTAAAATATAAAAACTGCCATACTAGAAAAGATCGCCAACCCATCTAGCCAAACGTCTTCAGGAGTGGCTGCATAAGCAAGAAAGTGTAAGGAATAAAGAAACATTAAGCAGTCTCTTCTATAATATATATTGGTTATTTCCGTCTCTGGTAATCTGTGGTTTAAGGATGTCATGAGCTGTGGTTGCATTCAGACCACTGTTTCCATACTGACCAAACAGCCTATCCCTCTCTCCACAGGTTTATCTCTCTCTCCACAGGTTTATCTGGTTCCTTTTAGAGATCCATTTCCACTTTCAGCCCTTAAAACATCTTCCTGCAATAATTTCTTTCATGTAGTGATGCATCCTCATTCTTGTTTCTTTTAGACATGTTGCCCAACGATCTATCTTGGATCTTGGATTTGCTGTTCTGTGAGGAACTGTGAATAATCACTGCCTGTTCACCTTCTCCATACCAAGCATGATTTCATAGCCACATGATAACATTCTCCCTGCCAACCCATTCACTTAAAAAACTATCTTTTCCTCAAACTGCAGAGCCTATCCCCACCCTCTAGTCTCCTGGGAATGGGAAAACTGGGGAAGTAGTCTGTTCTGGCTAGGTCCCAAATCATATTAAAAATGACCATGTGGATGAGACCACCATACCCTGACTGGGACTGAGTTTGAACAAAGTCAAGGTGTTAAGAAACCTGTCTAGAAGTTCACGAGCTTCAACAAGACTGTGTTAGAATTTCAATTGCCTAACAGAATTTTGGTGCAAAATCATGAAATTAATGCGGAGTTGCTAAACAAATTT
The DNA here is from genome assembly GCA_013400535.1 of Scopus umbretta. Classification (NCBI taxonomy): domain Eukaryota; kingdom Metazoa; phylum Chordata; class Aves; order Pelecaniformes; family Scopidae; genus Scopus; species Scopus umbretta. The sequence continues at coordinate 84,325 of VZTL01002780.1, read as the reverse complement.
GAGACTGGTGACCGACTTTTGACAAATATCTTTGCTTAACTCTACAGTCAAGGGACATTCACAGGTTTTATCGTAAAACCATGTGAATGAAAAAGTCATGAGTTACATCAATAATTGTTTTCTGCTGAACAACCACACATCCTTCTGGATGAGATTTCCCTGCACTGTGGTCCCTCATGAATGAACTTCTGCCTCTCAGGAAGAATTGAGAAAATATTATTAAAATAAGAATAATATACTTTCATCCCAATTCTGAGTGACACTGGGAGCAGTTAATTTTGTACATGACCATAACTTCAAGTGGTAAAGACACGCTGGGCATTTTATTCATACAGAGAAAGATGATGTCGCTGCTCTTCCAGTTGTCAGGATCTATTAAAGTGCGGCTATCCTGAGGCTCAAATTATACAAAGCATATGTGTAATTTAGAGCTGGTTAAGTGACAGGTTTTGTACCACTAACTCTATTTTTACAGCCTTTACATTGTTGATGTTATATCAGCTTATAAAATTGTACTGTGAAAATGCTTCAGAGTGGGGGCCCAGTCATTTCAGGATAAAATTATCAGTGTGAGTTACCTTTATTCACAATAGGTTATACCACTCTGACTATTTCAATTTCCCAAGTGGTGCCAAGACTGTGTGTGGATTAGCCTTCACATTAGTAGTCTTTGGGAAGTAGCCCATGGAGTGCACTCAGTAAGAAGGCATTAAATGCAGCTGACTGAGCCCCATCTACAATTTTAAGCCAACTTAGAGATTTCAAACTGTACACAATACTGCTGAATCTGTACACTCAATCCGCTAAAAAAGGATTGAAAGACCAGTTCAAACCTGGGTCTCTAGTCTCAAACACAGGCTAACCCTCTGGTGCTTGCTTGACGCGGCAGAGATGCGAGGAGGACAGCATTCCGAGCCTACTGGGCAGCGCATGTGGCATGAAAGACACCTTCCACCATCTCCTGCATCCACTTTTTTCTGATCATAGGCACTAATTTTACAACTTTGCCTAAAAGAAATGGTTGTAACATGTTGTAAGTGTTAATTAGCTTCAAGAGAAAAAGGAAGAGCAACAGTCTCTGTGTGTAAAACCTAAGTACTTGAGCAAGCCTCCTTTCTGCAAGATCTAAATACGTACATGTACACAAAGATACATGACGTGTGTCAGATTTAAAAAAAAAAAAATCCAAAACATCTCAGTTTCAAAATAAATTTTGGTTAACCCTTTTCTGACTTCAAGTGGGTTTTTTGTGCACACGTTCTCACTGCAAATGATGGAGCACCAGAAAGGCCATGGGTGAGAAGCTGTGCTCTCAGGATTACTCTAAACTAACTGGGTTCTCCCAGAACTCTCACAAGAAAATCATAATTATGGAGAACTCACCACAACACTGCATATCCAACCAATTTGAAGGACATCTGGATTTACTTTTGGGTGTTCTGTTGAACTGAATCAGCCGCCAAGCTTTCTGAGATTCAGCCATCATTATTGCACACACTGATAATGGTGTGGCAGGAGGCCAACAGCAAATACTGACTCCTTTAACGGCCCCAGCTGCTTCAGGTCTGCCCATCACAAACACGGTTTGTCTTGCTGTCGCTGTTACCTTTGCTGCGACTTCCAGTCCTTCTGCTTGCTTTTCATTCTGCATGATTTTAAAACTGAGAGAGGGTGTAAAAATTGGAGGAGGACTGTAAATGTTCCAGCTCTTACAGATACTGACTGCTACCCCTTGTTCTATTTTGCTCAGCTCCAAGGCTCCAATCCTGCACCAAATCTTAGCTACTTCTACTGCATGTGACCCATTCACCACTACCCCAACACTATGCATTGCATCCCTGAGAACAACACAAAGTGGAAGTAGAGAACGACTCCTGTGATTTGGTTACGCTCACTTTCAATGACTGAAAACCACCAAGCAAGCTGTAGAGCACTGATGAAACGAGCCTGCTTTATTTAATAACAATATTTGTCACCACTGCCTATTAGTATTTAAAGGGCAGTAAAAAAAAAATACCACTAATAAAAAGATCAAGGTGCCTTAAATAATTACACACCCAGCAACACAGTAATGACTACCCAGAGTAATGCAGCTAAAAGCCTAGAGGTAATAAGACTACTAAGGAAGTTTCCAAGGAAGCAAGACACAAAGAAGTATGACACAGAAAAAAAAAAAAAAGGGGGGAACAAAGAAGTATCTGTGTACGAAGGGGTTTTTCTGACAAAATGCCTTCACTGAAGCAGGGAGAGGAAGCGAAAGCCAGCATGGAGGTTAAAAACTGAAGGAGACAGATTGCTTGGAAGAAATCAGAACAAAAGAGAGAATAGGAAGGAGGAACTTACATACATAAAAGAAGATTTCCCCCACTAGGAAATATGTGAGGACCCACTCAAGCGGCAGAACTGAAATGAGTAACTGGTTTGTGGACCGGCAGGGTCTGGGGCTACTTCCTTCTGCACTACCAAGAAGGAGGAAGTAGAAAGGGAGAAATTCTCAGTATTGCATAAAACCAAAGAGGCACAGTCGTTCCTTTGTCTCTCTTCCCCCAAACATTGGCCAAATAAGTAGAAGCACAGCACAAACCTACACATTTAGTCACACACACACATTCTGGATAAAACCATGGCAGCTGCTGAAGTCAGTGAGACAACTTCTATTCATTTCAGTGGGTCCAGAAGGTCACTTTTTTCACACCGCAAGCATCTATTAAGCTGGCTTGACAAACCATTTCTGGTTCAGCCCCAACATTTCCACCTAGGACTTGAGCAATTTTACTCATGATGGTTGATCCCCAGTTGTGCTTTCTGAACTCTCCTTTGCCACCACTATTTTTGTTGTTAGTGCCCAGGGTAGCAGAACCGTGATCTCTGGAGTCTGTACGGAGGGAGGGTTTAAATATCACAGAATCTCTCTGCTGGCTTGAATTGATGGAAATGTTCTTTAAAGCTCAGCATCAAAGCATTCACTTTATAAGCTGCAAGCTTTGGTTCTTGTGCCAGCAGCGACTTCTCCCCATAATTAATTAATACCGAATTAATTGTGCATGTTCCACGGGCCTGTTGAGGAGGTGTGGCAAGGCCTGCACATGCAGATCAACCTTGCCGGTGCAGCCAAGAGAGGAGCACAGGAGGGAGAAGGTAAAACCCCTTCAGATACCTACAAAGGAAAACGGAGTACAAGCGACGGGCTCAGGGGCTACGCGACCAACGTTTGAGGAGGGGTGCGCGCTGAGCCCTGCCATGGCATTTCAGCGAGCAATGAATGGTAAGGACAAGGAGGGATCTTCCACCAGCTGCACCCTTGTGCAATCTGTTGGGCTCTGGGCCAGCTGGGAGCATGACCAGCAGGCCAAGAGGAGGGGCCCACAGCAGCTGAGTGCCCTTGTGGGTAGGATTTGGCCACAAGTCATAAGATCCTGTGAAAATGCTGGAAGAAGAAAGGGGGAGGAGGAAGAGGGAAAGGGAGATTATTTGACCTGCTCTCTGCTGTGCTGGGCCTCAACTCTCCACTGACTCCTGGTACCAAGGAAGTTGCATCCTCGCCCTTCCAGGGGCTTTGGCCACGGGGCAACTGGGGCCACGCACAGCAGGAGGCCCACTGTGGGCACGTCACCCTCACACACACCCCAAGAAAACTAGGGAGAGCGCTCATGACAGGAACAAGTAAGAGAAGAGGATGCCCCAGCCACTAACCCTGTGAAGAAGCCCTTCCCCAGACTTGCCTTGAGATTTTGCTGGATACACCTGACCATCAGCAACCACACAGGACACGCCAGGCTGCAAACAGACCCACAGACCTTTCCCCACTGTAGGACAGAAGCCAAGGTCTAACTTAAGGTCTAAGTGCTGATCAAGGTGATTTATGAAGCAGACCCATCCTCTACAAAACAATCAAGCTAGTGGACACATATATACTTTCAATCGTAATCTGAATGACAGGTACAGCTGGCCTGAAATCTAACCTGCAAAGACATTTTCACACTAACTCTTGCACCAAATTTATTCATCTCTATACATTTTTGTGTAGGTAAATGATTATTTGTTTTTCTGAAGGTACCGTGCATTCAGCGTTGTTAAAAGAACAAAGAAAAGCAGGACAGGCAAAGGAAAATTTTAGCAAGAGTCCAAAGTGAAAAGCACGAAATTAAAAATACATGAAACAGAACCATAAAAAGGGGGGAGATAACGCAGAAAATTCAGAAGGTTTATAAACTAACTGCACAAAATTGTCCCAGCAAGTTACTTTTAGAAAAGAGGGAATTTATGTCTAATGATGAATTCGCTACAGCACATTCACAGTAAATGTGAAAAAATGCAGTCGAAGATCATGCTACTTATTCTGAGATGACAAGGTACCTTAACAAACTATATATAGAAAGAGAAGCACTAACGCACAGGCACATAGCAAAAGCATTATGAATTCTGCTTAAAGCAGGTAATGCTTTTCCCTCATGAGGAAGGCAAAATGCAATTTATGTTTACCATATAAAGAGGAGGTGTTTTTTTCTTTTACAGTGTTATGAGAAGGGTGAGCAGAAATGAAGAGACATCTAAACTTTACATAATTAAATGTACAGATGAAGATTAAAATCCTAGTTTGTGGATCTGGAAAGCCAATGGGTGCCAAACCTAAGACTCTTATCCTACACCATCCCGTTCTTTCAACAGTTTGAAAGAAAGGCTAAACAAATCTCCCTACATTTTTAAAAAATAAAAAGGTAGCTATTTATAGCTGCATTTATTGGAGCTGTTTCCTTATCAGGAAGTATGTAGCTGGGAATTACTGTCTGCCTACATCGGAAATTCTTTCAGGGATACAAAAACCCAAAAAGGAAATTTCCCTTCAAAAATATTCTGTGGTTTTTTGCTGCTGGTGGGTTTAAAATAAAATGTCAGGGCTCTGACCAGGTCACAGCCCCTTTGGGAGGTTTGTTCTGCAAACAAGAAGCTTTAAGACACCTGAGGGAAACATAAAAAAATGCTTCTAGAGAAGTGAAAGAGGGAGAATGCACAGAACATATTAATAAGTTAAGAAAATAAACCTTTTTTGCAAGACGCTGAGATAGTGCAATTTCATTACCAGCATTAGAGCCTTTTCCTCTGAAATGAGTGTATTCCTAGAGCTTACCCTTACCAGGAGCATTTGCAAAACTTAACAGCTCTTTATCAGCAAAGAGCTGACTCTCCTCGTGCTGACTACAACTGGTCTGTTCAGACCAGTCTTCAGACCAGGTCTTCACTGCGTTCAGTATAGTTGTCAGACCCTCCCAACTGAACTCCTGTCACCCAATTCACTGTTTCCTCCTCCACCCCCATGGCATGCCCAGTGCTGCACAGTCCAAAAGTCAGCGAAACTACTGCTCTTCCTTTGAGAAGGGAGTATGTGATGCCAAAAGCCTGTACCAGGATACCACCCCTTCTGCATGTCACAGCACCACGACAGGGCAAAGGCCATGTAGGACATGAATATTACTTGCCTGCAGGAGATAGGTCCATTTTTTTGCAGCACATGCGATCCAGTGCTACAAGTAGCTCTGGGACTTCAATAGTGCATCTCCAACTACAAGGATCCACTCAGTAAACTCTCACATAGAAGACTTGCACTGTCTCCAAATCAACCCCCATAACGCGGAGGATTTTGCCACAGGAGTCCCTCATCCTACCTCCCCACTGCCAAACACCACGTACTATGCCTGTGGACTCTAAAGGCAGGAAGGATATGTTGGTTTATCATTAGAGACGTTAATTTCATTTTCACTTGTCATGGTGTAATTTAACATTTTCATTTTCTGGTCTGTATAATTGCCATAGAGCTACTTAACCCTGTTGCTGGTGCAGAATGGACGCTTTTTTTCAGTGGGATACAAAAGTATATGGAGATCAAATCCAGAGACACATGCAATAAACAAAGCAGGGTGGTCAGGGCTATTCCCAGAGTATGATTTTTATGCACAACGACTCGTAAACAAAGATTTGGAGCTGGGCAAGTATCCCAGTGCTTTGACTCTAGAAAGCCAATCGATGGTGACTGCACTAACTCACATCACCAACCATATGCTTATTAAATATATAAGTAACTCATAAGTTCTTGAACAAAGATCACTGCTACATTCATAGCAGCATGCTAGTCCTGCATGAAACAAAGTTTACATGAGGAACGAACAAATTCAAATGTATTCAGTCCATAAAAGACAGACAGCGCACAAGTGTCCACAACAATGGAATGGCTGATGCACAAGTGCTTCCCTCTCCCCAGCATCTTTGGAAAATGATCTTAAGAAGCAGCTTTTGGCTGAGGTGTTGGACTGGGCCTCCAAATCTGGATGGAACCATCTTATGAAAAATTTCTTCAACAAACTTATGAATCATTTAGTCCTTCTGCTCCAGCAGTAAAATGGGGAGTTGTGAAATGGATGTAAAACCCTGTTTAATGGAGATTCTGTCAGGCTGTATTTGGTAAATATCACAAGGAGTGCCAGCACAGGGGAGAGAAGACATGCAAGTACAGCAGAAGGAAATCCAGCCTCTCATAAAGGACATAAAAACATTGTTTTCTCTCTGAGTATACACATGACCTATTATATTAATACCCTGGAGCTGCAGCAGGTTTCTCCTCACACACTACATGCTCCTCTAAATGCTGGACAGTGGTGCTCTCTCCCAATATTCAGAGGCTCAGCTCTGCTTTTTATTCAGGGAGTGGACATCGCATGCATGCTATGTTGTTTCTGCAGGGTTTTCTACCACACTTATATTTTGTTGCAGGGCACTTACCACACAATGGTTTGTTATTGTGGGGTTGTTAGTCATGGCTTACATACAGTTTCTCTTCTGTGTTTTCTTTAATTGTAGGGCTATTTATGAACACTGGGTTCTTTACATTAATTTTATTTCTTTAAAAAAAGAAGTATGGAAGCATTTATAACATAACACAAATGAAAAATTAAAAAGACATTTGGGATGGAAAGAGAAAAGCAAGCTAATTTTAGGTTCACTGATCTTGACAGCGTCCCTTTAAGACAAAGCTAAAAATGCTTCAGACCCAGCAATACCATAAATGTCCTGCTGCTTTTGCTTCTTATTCCTCCCCACACTTTCCAGGGGAATTCCACAAGGGATCGGCTTGAATCCCAGATTAAAGCAACATGGCTCCCTTTCCCCTCTGAATAGAGGTGAGTCTGTGTTTTGAAGATTTAAAACCCCAAAGTGAAGCTTTCCTGGAGGGTAAAAGACTGGCTTAGCACCACTGAGACTCCCACACTACAGGCTCTCCATACCCTGCAGCACAGGTCTCTCTCCCCCACCTCAGGACTGCTTTGCAAGTTTCCGCTGGGGCAGGAAGGATCTCATCCCTCCACACACTTCCACTGAGGACCTTTGGTGCAGGAAACCACTATGTTAACTGTCTGGGTAACAACCAGGTACATTTAAAAAAAATGCACTTGACTCTAAATTACTCTCTCAAGAAGCAGAAACCAGCTCACAGCACTGGCCCTTTACAAGTTTTTTCGCACTTAACCTGGATGCCCCTGCCACAATCACCAGGCAGCAGTAAGGAGCGAACAGATTTAGGGTTCAGCTTGCCAGCTGTTTACATCAAGGGTGACCGCTAAATTGGCTCTGAGTCACCCCAATGCAAACCCCGTGACAAGGGGCTCAGTTTCCCACAGGTGATGAACAAAAACCATGCCAGAAAATGTAAAGCAGGATTTTCCTGGTCCAAAAGCCACAACTTTCCCAGCTAGATCAGTAATGAGGTTTCACTTTTCCCAGCCCAACGTATTCTGCATAAAGCTCTTTCAAGTAAAATAGCTGCATCTATACTATGCCCAGCCATGGTGCAAGAGTGAACCTGAGACTGGGCGTCCCACCCATCCCGATTGCTTGCCTGAGTGACCACTTCGAAGCTGGCCTGAGATTCACTGTACGAAACACCCAGGAGGCAGGCTTGAGCAGGTAAGTTAAATTCAGAGGAGCACCTGAGGCCGCCTGTGGAAGAGGCCCCCTTAGGTAGGAGGCAGGCAAAACCGACATCTCCCTGGCTCCTGATTTTCATCCCGTTTGCCTAACCTAACAACTGGATGTAACTCACAGTCATGAAGGAGCCAGGCCCAGTCACCTCACTAGGGCTGACCGAGGAATGGTCACTGAGGCTGACAGGATGGCTGGCTGGGACTTCCACAGTCCAGCCAGCCTGTCAGTAGATTATTACAAGTTATAAACTGAAAGACATGGGGACACTGCTGAACAGAGGAAGCAGATGGGCCCTGCCCTGCATAGCTCACAATATAAGCGTGCAAGAAAAGCCCATGGTGGAAGAAGACGCATCGAGAAGATTAAATAGTGCAAACAGTCAGGTGATCGTAAGCAGGGCCACTGTCCTGGCCTAATTTTTTTTTTTTTTTTTCTTTTGTAGCAGCTTGGGATTGGTTAGGAAAGGACTAGCTACCCAGAGAAAGAATGAAGTGTAAGGTGAAAAGGTGACTGGGAGGAAAGGCAAAGGACAGTAAGAGGGAGGAAGGAGGCTTAAGTGGCCTAAAGAAGAGCAAAGAGGGGGCTGGAAGAAGCCAATCTTCTGAGAAAGAGGCCAGTCCAGACCCCACTAAAATCAGTGGGAATTTCAGTACTCAGTTCAGTGGGACCAGGATTAGTCTCAGAGTCATTAATTTGACATTCTGGCCACCTCTCACAGTCCCTTTGTCTTATGCAGCTTTTATTTTATTTTCCCTGTACGTGCGTCAGTCAGTTTTGTTCCACAAAGATCCTTCCAAAGCAAATATTTTTATTGCTTGCTGTTCTAAATGTGGCTTAGGGTGAAGGGCTTTTTTCCCGTCTCACTACATACTTTCAGTTCAATGCATTTAATATTCTAGTAACTAAATAACAATATGCTTAATGCTTCGAAGTGGCTTTCCAGCTGCTAGCCAAAATTGTAGAATAATTAACAGGTGCCAAAGGATTAATAAAAGGAGCAGCATAATTAATAGACAGTATCAGAAAAAAAATGGATCCCTGGCAACCCTGACAGTGGTGTTGTTTCCTTCTCCTTCTCTTAATTGTTTCCTGCATTCCTTAAAAAAAAAAAAAAAGGAAAAAAAGAAAAAAAAATGGTGCCCTTAAAACACAAATGATACATATAAGCAACAATGTGTAATCAGGAGAAAGAAATTCATAATAAACTGCTTTCAGGTCTGATAAGTGCCTTAGTTTAAAGAACCTGCCCAGCCGAGAGCCAAACTGCCTGGCCTGCCCTGCTACTCATGTCCACACTTGGGAGTTATACAGAGGGCTTTTCTGCAGAATGTGGTACAGCTAGGGTCACAAAGATGTTGAACCAATACAGAGCCACTGGACTGGTCCCCACCAAATCACAGTATCAAATATCGATATAAACAGGCATGCAGAAAGATTCCTATGAAACACTTGCTAAAAACGTAAAGCCTTTAATATAATCATTGTAGAAAACTAAATAAATTTCCCTTCTGTCCTCCTTAATGGAGGCAGTAGAGCAGATCATAATTATAAGGGACACAGAAATACTGAAATAAAAAATGTGATCTCACTAGCTATATGTGACCAGGTCTGGATACCTTGAAGTTCATCAAAATCAGCTGTAGCCTGGAATGTATTCTACACTGGAAAACCAAAGACCAGAACCCAAGTCTACATTTCAAACAAAAAGTACTCAATGTTACAACTAGGTCCTTAGCTTTCCCCACCACCACGACCCCCCAAAAAGTAAGTGCAGTCAAGACACCACCACCACCACAGTCCCAATGTAAAAGTTCTCCCGCCCCGAGGTGATGCATGTATCCTGACATCTAGAGTGTGTCTTATTACTCTGAGCATCAGTGCAGGCTGTCAGGGGTTCAGAAAAAAGGAACAACAAGAAAAATTACTTGCTGCCAAGAATAATTGCTTCATGTATACAGAAAAGTACAGAAAAGTATGTGCAGTGTGCCTTACTCTGACAATGGGCTGCAGGCATATGAAGGATGCCAACACTAGAGAAAGAAGAGTAATTAGTTCAGAGGAAGAAACAAATTCTTGTTCATGCTTGTATCAATAGAAAACACTGTAAAATCTTTGCCCATGAGGTCCACCTCCCTAAACAAACACACACACGTTGCCAAGGGAAGATGCCCTTCAGAGATAAAAATCAAACTGTACAAATCGACAGAAACGTGCAAGGGGGAATGCTGCTGCACAGGATCCGAGCATGCAACAAGTCCTTTTTCAGCACTGATATTTCTGTGTCTCTTGTTGAAGAAGTTTTATGTTGAAGGAGACAAAGAAAACCATGAAGCTTTTAGCACATATTTACAGTTGCTGTTGTAGAAGGCAAACCACCTTATTTTCATCTTTCATATTACAAAAAAGGAAAAAGCTATTTTCTCTCTGATTCAGAGCATATTAATAGACACAGGGAAGGGTTCTCATATCCATCTCTTAAATGCTGTATCCTCTATCCAGTTCCAAGAGCTTTTTTACCACAAAGTATTGGCCATAGCACAAAATGAGTAACTAATAACATTGTACCAGACAAGACAAAAAGATTGGTTTTAATGAGAGAGAGCGCGTGAGAGAGAGAACGCGCTTTCTCTCCGTGGTAATACGGAGTAAGTTTCCTCAGAGATAAGAGGCATGCAAATAGTTTCAGAAGTTCCACCTATCTCAGCATTCTTCATTATCACAATTTCTGGGCAGTTACTAATTTTCACAACTTTTAAGAGTCTTTGCACTCATGTTTTTTTTTTTATTTTACAGCAGGGAAGCTAAAACAAGATGTCCAAGGTCACAGAAAGCACCAAGGGCAGAGCCTTGTGTGAGAGCTGAACTTGCTTGCTTCTCTTGAATCCTCGGTAAACATCTCCATTTTCCACATGCTCCCCCTATCTGACATTGGTGCAGTCTAGTGGAGATCAGATATGCTGCAAAGCCACCACAGCATACACACCAGGGACAAAGAGCAAACTGGATATCACTGTACTTTCTGACTAGATACCTAAAATAGAGGAAAATGTATTCTCCAGCTCCCTGCTGATTCTTTGTTTGCAATGCCCCCAATACTCAGTTACTCAGTAAGAAGTGGATGTTAGGCAAACAAGTATGTTTAAAAGTACAGGTCAAAAGTCCCCCTTACAGAGAAGTACAGCATCAGAGAAAGGTGTGTATTACCAGAAAATGATACGCATTCTCCCAGAGCTTTAAAGTTAAGACTGAATACATTGTACTTCTATACTATAGGAATAGGGCAGGCTGGGAAGAAAGCAGCTAATTAAAACAAGAAAGGCTGTGTGAGAAGGGGAAAGTGCCTTCACATCACCCCCAAGAAAAGGTGTTTCTCCATATTTCTAGCTGTGTTGACCAAAGAGAAGAGTCCTTCTCTGCATGCCTGTAGCAAAGAGGGATCCGCATTCCACCCTTCTAAACTTTGCACTTCTCCCTTTTCCAGTTTTTGGATCAAATCAGCTCAGCCTGGCTGAGACCCATTTGCTCACCAAACAGTGAGAAATAATTTATTGCACCAAAGGAAATTGCTCTACTAATTGTCCTCATACTGTTGGCTGTTAGCGCCTTCAGAGTGCTCTTAAACATTAGAAACGGTGAAATTTCTGGTAGGAAGGCGTAAAACCCTGTCTGAATCCACAGAGTGCACTTCATGTTCCATCTGAAACATTTGTCTCTAATTCTACCTTTGCTTGGGCCAACTGCTGTTTTCAGCTGTACCTGTAGTATAGCTCTTGAACTTGCAAGCTGGCAGAAATGAAGATGCACAGGTTGGGACTAAACTCTGCCTTTATTTCAGTAAATGCCATCAGAATGTAATGGAAACAGAGAATGAGTGGAGGCCTGACAAGCTATTAGCTCTGTCTATGACTGGAGAGACTTACTGTATCTCCCTGTTGCACTGGAATGAGTGAGGGTTGAGAAGTTATTACGCTTCCCCAAATCAACAAAAACAAGAATAAGGCTGGAACCAAACAAAATCTCAGACCTAGAAAACCCTCAGACTTTGTGGATCTAAACCCAATCTTCACATACAGTACCCTCAGCCTGAACTAGAAATTAGCTACTTTGCCTGACTTCTAAAGGCATTTGGATTTTGGACCAAAGCTGTCTCTCAGACTCATCTTTAAAAAANNTGTCCCCGACCTCCTTAAAAAAAAAAAAAAAAAAAAAAAAAAAAAAAAGGGAGGGGGCGTCCATGCAGGGGCTGTAAAATCCCGTATTAATACCTCTTAAACCTCATGACCCTAGATCCAAAAGGTGCTTAGTTATTTCTGTACCTGGTATTAGGACTACTCCTGAAATATGATCTTCAGTTCTGTTATCGTCACTTTAAGAAGGGTGTCTGAAGTGGGAAACAGTTCACAGAGATGATACAAAACAATTATGAAATCTGGAAGCTTTACAGGAAGATTGACAGCCTTAAGAACCTCTCTTCCTATCCAGTTTAGCCAAGAAAAGGTTAAGAAGTGACTTTATCTAAAAGCACCTATATCAGGAGTAGTCTTTTGACAATATTTAGCAGGAAAGGAGATAACAAGATCTAATAGTTGGAAACTGAAGCTTGACTGATTCAAACTATAAATAGGGCACTTAAAAAAAAGCAAGCAAGGAGGATAATTAAGCATTGAAAGAACATCTAGAGACCTTATATCCTCCCCATCACTGAAGTCTTCACATGAAGAGCAGAAACCTTTCTGCATAACATGCTGTAGCTCAAACAGTTACTGGACCTAAACACAGGAGTTACCGAGTGAAGTTCTGTAACTCAAGTTACACCAGAGATCGTGTTAGGAATTCGTAATGGTCCCTTCTGGCCTACCTATGAATCTCTATGCTTTATACAGTGGTTCTAGCTGTGTTTGGGTCAGTTGGTTGGTTCTAACTGTGTTTAGGTCAATATTGACTGCATACTGAGCTACAAAATACTATACTGCCAGGGACTACAATTAGTAAGGCTATGTAAACATGTTCCACGTTGTTTATGACCTGAGACACTAACTTTGCGGAAGACTATTCCACAGATATTTAATGATTAATCATCTGTGTTTTTACACTACAAGAAGTTACTGGTGTGGAAATACTAATGGGAAAGAAGCCTCCTTGCAAGTTTAAAAGTGTGCCAATCAAAAGAAAAGAAAAAAACAAAACAAAACAACAAAAAAATCAAGATGAAAGGTTGGATCACACCTAAAAATATTGATAAAAAGTCTTCACCGAGAGGAAGCCTTATAAGCTTCACACTACCTAGCAACGCTGGCTAGCTGATGGGAAGGAAGCAGGTAGTAAACACGGTGTCCCACCCCTTTCAGTGTCAAGGGTCTGTGCCTTCCTCCCTTCTGTCAGACCCAGTGGGGAAGGCAGTAAGTAACTGGAAAGCCAGCTGTGATCCTAGCTGTGGAAAGGACAGACAGTGGCTCCCACAGCAGAAGTAAATCGTACCAACTAATGCAATGGAGGCAGGGGGGAGCAAAAAAGATCTCAGGGGTGAAAAACCACAGTGGGGAAAAGAACTGCAGGAGAACTGCTTCTCTGTTAGTTTTTTTGTGTCTAAGTTTTGGGCAAAGCATAGAAATGCCCCGTAAGTGTGGCAGCAAGTCCTCCCCGGGCTGGGGCAACAGGCCAGCAGCCACACACGTGGGCAAGCAGGGTCTGGGAGCTTGGGGATACTCAGGCAGCGACCAGTCAGAAACGCTGCAGTGCCAGCTCCCATTCCTGTCAGAAAGCACAGAAAAAAACTGGGCTACACTACAGCACAGGCAGAAGACAGTCAGAGGCAGCAGCAGGCAAAAAACAGGACCACGCAGAACGCAGCATGGGCAACAAGTGACCTTGGGGCACTGCAACTCAGTGGCCAGCAAGGGAGCAAGCATGGGATTACAGAAGCACTGGGAGCACAGTCTGCATCCAGAAAAGGAGAGCGCCTGGAAGACAGCTGAGGACAGGAATGAGAATGTCTTGTGATAAACACGGACTTCTTTTTTTCCCCCTCCCTCTGAAATCCCAAATCCATTTGTCAGATGGCAACGCACAAAGTTATGTTTGCTCCTGGCCCTGTTGCTCATTGCTGCCGCTCAAGTACCCCAGGAATGTAACACCTGACAAAAGTTTACTTAAAACCTCTGGATTTACATCAGAACTTCTTCCCCTCCAAAAAGGAAAATTCCACTCTTCCTTGTCCCCATCCTATCTCACTAGTTCACCTCTCACTGGCCAACAGCCCTTGGCCTTTCCTATTCCTCAAACACTAAATCATCTCAGCAAGGAAGCGCCTGGCTCTTGCCTTGCCCCCAGCTCCAGTTTTTGTTCCAATGTCAGCGATATGCCCTTCCTCCTTCGCAGCATCCTTTTGTGCACAGCTAAGCTCGTTCTTCCTCCTCTCCCATTGCCTCTGCCAGCGCACATGCTCTGTAGTAGAGAGCCTGGGCACCAGGAGTATTTAATATTGAGACCTGTAACAACCTCAAAAATATGCACCGCACAAGGGCACTCCACTTGCCACAGTTTGTGAAACTCTGACCTTGTGTCACAGCACATCACTGAGCAATTCCTATACCATGGAAGGAAACATAGCACTTCCTGTCAAAATAAAACCTCCACATTTGTCCCTGTTGTGAGAAATAAGCCAAATCCTTGACAGGAGGTGCAGGGGATGGGGGGGATATGATACAATCTACTGTATTTAAGAGTAATTTCCTCTGGTTAAAAAGAATATTTAAAAAAAAAAATCAAACCATCTAGAACTTCAAAAAAAGAAACAAAGTCTAAAGCCAGGGGGCTTCCCCGCTGTCTTCCATAAAAATAGAAACACCTCTTCCCCCCGCCCCGCCCCCTCCTCAATCCCAGAATGTAAGAAACCTCCGCGCTGACACTNGCTCACTGGAGGTGTGTACGAAATTCTTTCCTGCTGTTAAAAAGAAAGCGGGGGTTTGGGGGCGGGGGAGGGGGGAAGAGAGAAACAGAGACGACAACGTGAACTTTGGAACAGAGGTGCGAAACCAAGGCAGGGGAGGGGGAAGTGGGAGGAAGGAAGGAAGCGTGCGCGCGTGGCGGGGGCGAGCAGCACTAGCGATGCACCTGGCTGCCCAGGGAGCCGCCGAGCTCGCGGAGCTCGCAGCCGGTCCCCTCGCGGGCAAGCGCTGCACGGGCAACTGGGGCCGAACAGCTTTTGGGGTGACAGGTTTAATTTGCAAAAAGGTCCATGAAGTTTCCAAGGGTCTTCTCAGAAATTTGCCAAGGGAGGAAAGGGAAGTGACACACGAGTGGGGAAACTCTGAGGGTTTTATGTTGGCGAAAATCTGACAGCAACTCCATGATACGTGCACGAGGACCATTACAGAAAGTGCCAAAACCACTTAATCTTATGCTAACAAATCAGTCATGATCTGAGTACGCTTGTTAGGTATTTAACACTGTGCGTCTTCATAGCATTTTAAAGACATTAAGCAATTCGTTTTGTCTTTGCTGCAGAAAACCATACTCTATCACTAAAACCTACTCTATTTACCATCAAGTAATGCAGTACTTTTTTTCTTGCCTCGACTAGCTAGCTACTAGCACTTTCTTTGAAGTAGTTTAACTTGCAACCAAATAAGTAAGTCAGCATACAGAAAGCAGCTACGCAAGGACAGTCAAATAGAGTTAAAGGGCAACTTGTGAACGTTGCATTAGTTTCATAATTTTCACTGTTAGGTTTTCATTTCTGAAAATGTCTGCCAAGAAATTTAAGACTGAAATTTCATCTGATCTGATAGGAAAACTCTTCCATATTCTAAGCCTGTGCTCCAATCACAGCACAAATTATACCCTTTGTGAATAAACATAGCCACAGTTTTACAGGAGCAAGAAAAATCATTATCATATGCTTCCTGGAAGGCAATGTGTGTTATTTCCCAAAACCGTGCTGCTGACATTTAATGATGGCAGTACAAACAGCGTGGACTTACATCCACATACGTACAGAAGCAAAAGGAGCCACCTTCATTTCTGAGCATTTGCAGGAGAGTACCTGTGCAGCTCCCCGCCCTGACCCTGATCTCTGGCAAACGGAAAAGACAAACTTAGTGCCGGAGCAAGAGAAGGTGATGACTTCCATTACGAACCACAACGCTATCATGGCTGCGCGGCAGGGAACTAGGCTGAGGCTGATAGAGACACCTGCAGAACATAATGTTAGCACCCTCACCGCCAGCAAAGGGAAGAAGAGGTTTGTACGACATAAGCGAATAACTAAATGTGCCAAAGCAGAAAACTCTTCAGGCAGACTAGGTGGCGTTTCCAAAAAGAAACGAGACATGGAGCAACTACAAAGTCTTGCATCTCTCAGCCACCATTTCAAAGCAAGCCCAGCTCGTTCTGGCACAAGGTGCTGCTAGCAGCTTGCTGCTCAGGAGCTCACGCAGAACCAGAAGTTTCACCTCGATGTCTAGAGTCCCACCGCTATACTATAGCCACCACTGCTGACAGTCGTGGCAGAGAAGACTGATGGCATATGGAGAATAAATGATCCATCTCAACACTAACAATTCTGGGTTTTATCAGAGTGGGAAGACAGGCCTGGTTCACACCACCACCACTGTGTTACATCCGTGAACACGACCTCCACGGCTTTCAGCTCNAATTCCACTCTTCCTTGTCCCCATCCTATCTCACTAGTTCACCTCTCACTGGCCAACAGCCCTTGGCCTTTCCTATTCCTCAAACACTAAATCATCTCAGCAAGGAAGCGCCTGGCTCTTGCCTTGCCCCCAGCTCCAGTTTTTGTTCCAATGTCAGCGATATGCCCTTCCTCCTTCGCAGCATCCTTTTGTGCACAGCTAAGCTCGTTCTTCCTCCTCTCCCATTGCCTCTGCCAGCGCACATGCTCTGTAGTAGAGAGCCTGGGCACCAGGAGTATTTAATATTGAGACCTGTAACAACCTCAAAAATATGCACCGCACAAGGGCACTCCACTTGCCACAGTTTGTGAAACTCTGACCTTGTGTCACAGCACATCACTGAGCAATTCCTATACCATGGAAGGAAACATAGCACTTCCTGTCAAAATAAAACCTCCACATTTGTCCCTGTTGTGAGAAATAAGCCAAATCCTTGACAGGAGGTGCAGGGGATGGGGGGGATATGATACAATCTACTGTATTTAAGAGTAATTTCCTCTGGTTAAAAAGAATATTTAAAAAAAAAAATCAAACCATCTAGAACTTCAAAAAAAGAAACAAAGTCTAAAGCCAGGGGGCTTCCCCGCTGTCTTCCATAAAAATAGAAACACCTCTTCACCCCGCCCCGCCCCCTCCTCAATCCCAGAATGTAAGAAACCTCCGCGCTGACACTCACGCAGGTGTGCTGGCAGTCTGATCGTGTCTTCCTCCATCCTGATCGCTCGAGGCACTGGGACATGTAGTGGTGACGAAGTGTAATTTGGTACCGGGCTCACTGGAGGTGTGTACGNTTTGTCTTTGCTGCAGAAAACCATACTCTATCACTAAAACCTACTCTATTTACCATCAAGTAATGCAGTACTTTTTTTCTTGCCTCGACTAGCTAGCTACTAGCACTTTCTTTGAAGTAGTTTAACTTGCAACCAAATAAGTAAGTCAGCATACAGAAAGCAGCTACGCAAGGACAGTCAAATAGAGTTAAAGGGCAACTTGTGAACGTTGCATTAGTTTCATAATTTTCACTGTTAGGTTTTCATTTCTGAAAATGTCTGCCAAGAAATTTAAGACTGAAATTTCATCTGATCTGATAGGAAAACTCTTCCATATTCTAAGCCTGTGCTCCAATCACAGCACAAATTATACCCTTTGTGAATAAACATAGCCACAGTTTTACAGGAGCAAGAAAAATCATTATCATATGCTTCCTGGAAGGCAATGTGTGTTATTCCCCAAAACCGTGCTGCTGACATTTAATGATGGCAGTACAAACAGCGTGGACTTACATCCACATACGTACAGAAGCAAAAGGAGCCACCTTCATTTCTGAGCATTTGCAGGAGAGTACCTGTGCAGCTCCCCGCCCTGACCCTGATCTCTGGCAAACGGAAAAGACAAACTTAGTGCCGGAGCAAGAGAAGGTGATGACTTCCATTACGAACCACAACGCTATCATGGCTGCGCGGCAGGGAACTAGGCTGAGGCTGATAGAGACACCTGCAGAACATAATGTTAGCACCCTCACCGCCAGCAAAGGGAAGAAGAGGTTTGTACGACATAAGCGAATAACTAAATGTGCCAAAGCAGAAAACTCTTTAGGCAGACTAGGTGGCGTTTCCAAAAAGAAACGAGACATGGAGCAACTACAAAGTCTTGCATCTCTCAGCCACCATTTCAAAGCAAGCCCAGCTCGTTCTGGCACAAGGTGCTGCTAGCAGCTTGCTGCTCAGGAGCTCACGCAGAACCAGAAGTTTCACCTCGATGTCTAGAGTCCCACCGCTATACTATAGCCACCACTGCTGACAGTCGTGGCAGAGAAGACTGATGGCATATGGAGAATAAATGATCCATCTCAACACTAACAATTCTGGGTTTTATCAGAGTGGGAAGACAGGCCTGGTTCACACCACCACCACTGTGTTACATCCGTGAACACGACCTCCACGGCTTTCAGCTCAGTACTTTTTAAATAAAAAATGTTTAATCTTGTATTCCAGTCTCCCACAAAGCCCTTTAACACCTTACTGTGTCCACTCAGTTTCTACTCATCACTGTCCCGGCAACACCAATCCATTAGCTCATATGACTTGAATAATTTTTCTTAGTTAACAAACAGGGATGTTCACTGAGAGGTGGTGAAAGATGCACCTGTGAAGCTACAAAACATTATTCTGCTTTCAACTTACACAACTCCTTCCTTGACCCGAAGCGTCTGACTCCACGCTTCGTGTTCCTGTGAGGTGCAGCGTGCTCTGCCCATCGCGCGGTCTCGCTGCCCATTTGCACCTTCTCACCACTGGTGCATACACCAGCGATTTGCAACAAGACCAGCCACTTCCTCACATTTCCTGCTGCGATCCACAGCTCAGATAATCGAACCACACTGCAGCTGCTCGTTTTGTTTATTGAATGAGATATTTATAAAAAGAGGAACACTTCTGAAACATAGCCATACAGATGCCTGCCTCTGCAAACAGGCACTAGAGGATAGACGGAAGACCTGAAGTCCTTTTCCTCCCTCCCAAAGAATGCAGGATATAGTCCAACCTCAGGTCACATTTCGTGCTCACAGAAATACTGAATCGCCGCTGCAGAGAGAAGGGCTAAGTGGCTTCAAAGGGCCTTCTCGCTGGCCAACAGCAGGAAGAAAGTGCAAGCAGGAGACGAAATTAAATCCAGAACCCCGTGCACTTCCCTCAACACCCACGAGGTACTGTATCAAACCAAGACATTACACTTCCAGTACCTGCTCCCTTTCTTTCTGTAGCGATCAATCTCCTAAAGGCATATGGTAACCAATTTATACCGAGACAGCTTCATTGATATTTACTATTATAAATAAATACATTTGATTCATTGTTTCCTAGTCTTCATTAGAACAGGAGAGTAAAAAACAAAAAGAAGTTGTGGAAATGCAGTTACTTTTTCCACATACCTTGGATGTCCACAGTAATATTTGAATTGGTAATATTTGCAGAACACATTTTAGAAGGCACAAAGGGGAGTTAGCTATCCAACTGTTATTACTGCCTTTGAAATGCCCTCTCTTACTAATCCTGCATTTTTTCCAGCACCTTTAACCCAAATATCAAAGCAATTTACAGACATTAGGTAAGTCTTTTCCTTTTTATTAAAGACACATGGACATACTGAGTTACAGAAAGACCAAAGCTCAAATGAGCTAAGAGTTAAGCTGTCTTGAAAAAGGACAGCATGTGCTTCTCAAGGGCAATACATTTAACAAGTGCATCCTGAAAGAGTAGCCCTTGTAACCCTCCTGGCCGCGTTTCCAAAAGGTGTGGAACGGTAACATCACAAGGAGGTCAAAGCACTGGGCTTGTGGAAAAATGAGCTTCAGCCCTGTTTGCAGCATGAGTCAGTAACATGGCTGGAAGCAGAACTGCAAACATCAGTCCAGTTCTGCAACCGACTGTTGCTCTGGGCTTCAGCCACACGCAACTCCTGGGCTACACAGATACGTGAACGCACAAGGTCACATTTGCTCCTCTGGGCTTTTTGAGGCTTTTTAGAGTCACACTTCCAGGAGGTACCTGTTGTGCTCACATTAGATTTGCTTTAATCTTCACAACTCCAGAACTGCCTAGGGCTTCTCTCTATGGGATCCATCAAACAAAAATATGGCTGGTATCTCGTGCTTCTAAGGTTATACAACCAGATACTCCGCTACTAGGCATTTTTTTGAAAGTGTTTCCTAACCAGTCAGTTTAATATTTCCCTTTGCATTAAGGCCACGAATAGATGGTTCAATGGTAGGGCTGTTCAGTCAACAGGGTGGGAGGAAGGACAGGTAGTGCTGGTAGCAGGACCAGCATGAACCTTGTGTGTACTTGAGCAAACAGCCTTGCTACAGCTCAGTCTACTGGCAAAAGATGCTAAATCAATACACATTTCATGTAGGCCTTTGAGATTATTGGTGATGAGTGCTAGGAAAGGGCTTGGAAAGAGCATTACCACATTCCAGACTTGCTGCCTGCCAGGGGACTCTATGAACTTTTAAATTCACAAGTGACAAAACGCTCAGCCCCCAACAACTGCCATCTACAAGCAACTTCAAAATAGCAGCTCCCTAGTATTTTGCCAGTAGCCACAATGAGGTAGATAAAACGGTTGGCATATTCTTGCTGTCATCGTTTTTGAAAGGCTTCTTCAGCTCATAGTGAGTCAGCAAAGTTTCACCATGAAATTTCACCTTGACTACAATAAGTGAAGAGATGCACTAAGTCAACCTTTACAGGGTTACCCCTCCTTGGGGTTTACTCTAGCAGTGGCTGGTGCTTCAACAGTGCCACCTAGACAACCAGCCAGGTCCGCTTAGACTGGGGCATGCTTTCACCTGCCCGATCTAGCAGAGACAGATTGAAATACATCGTTAAGAATCAAGACAAGCTGGTTTTGTTCTCTTTGTACTAGAAAAGTACAGAACACTAAACATCCAGGTGTTGGGAAAACCTTAGATCAAACCATTCTGTCTAAAAAAGGAAGGTAACTCAAAAGCTGTATCGATCACGACTATCTAGCAGGAGCATACATAACAGCTGACTAGACTCCCAAAGCCATTAAAGCACATTTCAGTTTGAAGAATTGGGGTAGATCCTTTACAGACAAAATCTACCTGAACAGTTAGAAAATTCTGTCAGGAATACAAATAACTCATATTGCTAAAATAATAAAAATGAAAATAATGTCAAAATTGCAAAATTATATTTGTAGTCACCTTTTTTAAAAGGTCTAACACTTGAGGATGAGTAGAGGCTGCATGTAAAAATAGCTTCATGCTTTGGCTAAATTGACACCCTCCTAAACTCCAAAGCAGCAGCCTTCATCATGAATGTTCTCCAGCTTGCAGTCTGATAGTCTTTTTGTCCCTTTACTAACTCCACTCAGATGGCAGGCACAAAGGACATACATGTTTTTGCAGAAATGAAAATAAAATATTTAAGAAAGCATGCTATGCAAGCTCTCATGTTATCCCAATGACGTGACTTCTTCAGTAGCTGGATAGAATGGTACACTAAAATGACTTTTTTAAATTAATAAAGCAAAGAAACACACTACCTATGCAGCAGTTTTCAGAAAACCAGAAAGGCCAACACAGTCTGCAAGTACCCTGCGTTGGACGTAAAAGGCAGCTGCCTCTTATCGCTGCGTTAAAACCTGCTCCTACATTGCATGTAATGATACTACACAGGGCAAAGTTAACCAGGGGTGAAAGCTGACATGCGCTTGCCGCCCAAGCTGCTGGTGTACGTGTGCTACTCCGCACCAGTCTTGTTGCATTTGCAGTTCACCTTCGCTTCTCCAAACGGCCTAGACTCCCCCTGCTCCCCAGAGAAGCAGGCGTTACCGCAAGGTGGAGGTACAGCAATTTGTGCTGTGGTAACTATCCAGAAGCCAACAGTTAGAAGTAAAAAGGAAGAAAGTTACCTGTCCCGTCCTCACAGGCTGTCTTCGCTTACTCGCAGGACGCTGATAGTGGGACGCTGCTTTAAGGGAAGCTTCCATCTCCCTAGGTATCATCCCATCACCCTGCCCCAATTCCTCACCTGTGGGATGGGCGCTCAGAGAGGGCAGCGCTAGCAGGTGTGCAGATATGCTGGTGCCCTCTTAGATTTTTGGGGAAGCCCTAGGCTTGAAAACCCAAGTAACATGCCCTTGCCTTGTGGAAATCCAGAATTGAAACGTACGGTTGTAGCTCTCGGGACTGTGAAAGCTGGTGTTCTGGACACAACACTGTATACCCCAAATCACGGAGGATGTTCAGCTCTGCGAGGACACGGGACCAGGGCCGCTATCTCTTTCAGCAAGCACACTGAGGCAGGGAAAGTGGAAAGAGAAGCCAAGGGACCAGAAGCTGGAGGGAGCCTTAGCAGGGTGGGGGGAAGATGCTTTTGCTACTATGGATCCTCCCAGGACCAGGTGCCTTGGGTATGGTAGAGGGGAAAAAATGGCCTTAGAGAAAAGGGTTGTTGAGGGGAATGAGGTGCTTGCAGGAAAGATTCAGAAGGCCCTGCACATCTGGGCGCTCAGCAGGGCAATGCCAGCAAACCAGCTGCAGAGCAGCACACAGGACAACAGCAGGACATTCAATAAGTTAATCATTAGGGAAGCAAATGAGGGGAAGAGGAAAGGGAAGGGAAGACATACGCAGTGCTCACCAGCGTTTTGTATGCAACGCTATAGCTGGATACAAAAGTCCAAGTAGACCACTACGAGATGAGTTACAGGGTCTAACACAGCAAGGAGAGGGGAAATCAGAGCCCCTAGGAGACTGTATGGCACCAGCTACACAATTAAAACATTTGGGGATTTTGATCAACATTATAGCTTGCACACTCCAACTTCTGCCAGGGACAAAGGATCAGGCTCAAGAAAAAGCAAAGTAGAGCTCTGCAGTACCAGGGTATGAATTAAACTCTCCACTTCCCTCCCTCCCCCCAGTTGCTGTCATCTTCTTAATTTCCATGGCAGACTTCTCCTCATTTTTGACCCCATTAATATAGCAATTCACGTCAAATCTATAGCAGCATAATCAGCACACTATCAGTAATTAGAGAAATTAAAACAAACACAGCTCTCTGGAATGGACCTTATGCAAAGCAGCATTGGGAAAAGATTAACATCTCATTTCCTGCGCACAGAGAGCAAAGATTGTCTTGGTGACCTTAGTGTTTTTGTGAAGATCAGTTCCTCCCTGCCTCCTCCCTTCAGCCTGCCTCTGATGAACCTCCTGGCAGAGGGACAGGAGATGCGTACCCTCTCATGTCTCGATCCTTCCTCAAGCAAATAAAAATTAAAAAATAAAAAAAAACCAAAAACAACCAAACAAAAAACATAGAGGTGCAACAGTTCATCACAGAAAGGATGGGGAAAGGAGACAGTGTTCACGCTTCTCCCAAAATGATTACAGCTACTGTTCTAATTAAATTAAAATCATACAGTCAGCAATATTGATGCACTCAAGTGTTGTGAAAAGGCAGCTTTGCAGAGGTCAATGTTGCTGTTCAAAATCCCATGATATGGTCGCATTATTGTCTAAGCACTGCAAAATATCTCAAATTAGCAAATATAAATGAAGCAAAAAAACTAGCTGAATCACATGCTCAAAAACTATTTCTTTGCTGAGGTCACTGATAATATGGGGGAATACAGATTAGCAACAGGCTGTGGGAAGATAGTATCAGGTAAAACTACAAGATAATACTAAGGCAAAGAGCTTAATAAGATTCAAGAAAGGATTAGTCATTTAGAGTAATAATAAAGACTGTTATCCATACATATTCCAGCTAGGCAGCACAAAATAGATGTGAGCGGCAGATTCTGGTTCATAATTTGGAAGTGGAATCGTCATGCTCCAAAATGGGAGTAAAGCCTTATCAATTTGAAGTAGGAGACCCTTTCACCCACCCTTCTGCAGCGAGGCTCTAAGGGCCAGTAAAGCTGGGACTTGGCCCACCTGACCTACTACTTCAAGGCAGACGTCAACCATGGATTCAACTGCCTGGTGTTAAGAAACTATCTGCCCCCGGCTCCTTTCCACACGTGACTCCAAAATTTGTGTTACAGGGTTATCACTGCAACATTCCTCCAAAGAACTTGCTACTGACCTCTGTTTAAGGAGGGCACAGAGAAAGGTGAGCCATTGCTCTGATCCACAGGGCAACCCCTTTTGTGCCTACATCATGATTTTGTTAGCACACTCGCTTAGCACAGAGTGCCACAGAAGGCTAAGAGAGAGAGTTTATTGCACAGCTAGGGAAAACACACGTGAGGCTCTGAAGTACCGTGGCCAGTGAGGAAGCAGGGAGGGCAATAGAGGAAGACTTTCCAGGCTTAGATATCTGTGTGTCAGAGAGATTTCACTGCATCTTTTTTTCATTCTTTTCGAAAACAGCGAATGCTGTGGAGCCTCATCTCTGTAACATACGGTGACTGTTACATCCCTGCCTGTACACATGGGAATTCGCACCCTGAACACCCATGATTGGAGTCATGCACTCATTTCAGTGAAAAATTTCTGGAGACCATGAAACTTAGATGGGAAAACATGGTGTACAGGGAGCTGCCCTCTCACGTGTTATGGGAAAGGAGAAACCTGGAGCTTCCCTACAGCATCTCAGGGCTGGCATGGCAGCACAAGTGTTTTCACTCCGTTGCATTATGGAGCTGTCACTGTACTGGCAAGCTACAATGCTACTATGTATTCAAACACATTTCCAGGACAAGCATCATTTCTGGTCTTTCTACAAGGGATGAATGTTGCTTTCTGAACATTTTTACTGAAGCTACAATTACTGCGAACAGGATCCTTCACAACAGGGGATATCAAATAATACCACAGCATGAACCACAGGTCAGAACTGTCACATGGATGAGGTCAACTCATTCACTACTGTGGATTATCTACGTGCCCATCGGTTAAGTAGTGGAAAAATCATGGGAGAGTAATTCACATAAAAGTCATAGCTTCTTTTAATCCTCAGTCACTGATGGAAAAAAAATTCCTGAGGAGCTACAACACTCTGAAATACACATTTTAAAAATACAATTTAAAAATACAAGAAATGACCCTTCTCATTCCTATTACATGGCTGGACTCTGCTCCCATCTATACCTGCAAAAGCCTCCAGCAATTTTTTTTAACACAGTGATTCTGGTCCTGATTTACATAGTGGAATTAAAGTCCACATATGGGCCTCAATCTTTATCTTCTCCAGTTCAGTCACTTAAGTTTACTCTCTCTCTCTCCTTATCTACATGAATTCAGTTTGAACCTGAGGGTGAACAGTGTGTATATATGCCCTTTTGGAAACAAATTGCATCATGATATGCCATAATTATCTCATATCTGTTACCATTGGAAAATACAGGCATACCCAAAAAACCAGCTACTATAACAAACTGGAAAAAAGTTGTTTATGTTTGATCACGCAGGTGCCTACCCTGGTAAGCATGAGAACATCTCTCCTCTACGAAGAAAAGTTATCCACCACTGGAGGCACTGAGAAGAAAACCCTGATCACAAGCTTGGGTTCTGGCACTGAAGACCATTCCAGACCAGAGAACTGGTGTACCTACTTATTATCCTGTGAAACAACAGTTTAACCCCGCAAGGTTGACATCTTTACAACTTTCCTCACCGGCAAAACAAAACACTACTGGCACACAAAGCACCACCGCATTTGCATGACATCATTTCATCACACTTCAGACTTCTCGCAGACTCTCCATGAAAAAAGACATACCAAATACACAAAGAAACCTGGGGGTGCCATGACAAGGTCTAACCCTACACCTTACAGTTGCTGCTCCTGAAAGTTCAAGTGGTGCAAATGTAACCCAGTAAAGTAACCCACAGCACAGCAGGTAGTATACCATACCCTCTTGGTTCAACAACACCGCTAAGTAGATAAAGGCAACTTTCCAGAGAGAATCGAAGCCAGCCCAGGAAAAGGATAGCTATAATAAGGGCTGTTGGTAAAAAAAATGAACAGATCCACTTGGGTGCCCAGGAAAACTAAACAGAATCCACGGAGAGAGAAAGGCAGCCAAATAAAATACCCATTCTCAAAGACTGTCTTAATAAGCTAGTCCAGAAACAAGCGGCGATGGATGTTTGCCACTATAAAATATCAGAAGGATTCAGGTTATTTGACCCCCAGCATACTACATGCAGAGGGAGCTCCTAAAAAGGACCATACATGTACTGACCTTGTCTACTGTATGGAAATTGGATATGGAAGAAAAATCAAATTATGATCTTCCCCTCCCACTATCTTTCACCTACTCCAGCCACTTTAACGTGAACAACATGAGATCAGTGCGACTAAAAAGGAAGCTCTAGCTGACAAAGAACAGTATATAAAAAACCAGCTGGTAGTATTTAACTTAGAATATTGCATTCTGCGCGTTTACAGGATCTTCAGTGACATGATATATATATATACACACAGAGATCTATATATGCAGGATAGACAAGTTTTACAAGAGTCAGAAGGTCTAGCTTAATAAGGAAGGAATAAAGGAACTACAGAGACAAAGAGAGATATGACAGATACAGCTCAACAGCCAAAAGGAAATAAAAACAGAGGAAAGGGAAAATAATCTGGAAGACATACTGCAGAAGGATGAGCTAATGAGAAGCTGTGATTAAAACATTAAGCTGCAACAGGAGACCGCTGAAGGCAGCCGAGTTACATCAAAAGAAATAAAATCTGCAGGCAGGTCAACCTGTACAAGAATCAGGTTATTTTTTACAATTTATTTAACAAGCTATTTAGTAGCTTTTGGAAGGTCCCTCCAATTGGCAGTCTATGGGTATGAGGCCGCAAATCAGAAGTAACTGAACCTTTTGCTGATCAATGCATCAGACACAGGGTATTACTCAGAAAAAAGTAAACAAACTACCTGGGGGATAGCTTGAGGCACAGCAAAATCTTCTATTTTCTCTAAAACATGGCCCTCCCAGCACAGAACCATCAGGATTGGCAGAACTTGAAGAAGGCTTTTTAAAGATGTTTGTACAGAAACAGCTGAGCATGGTACAGCATATCTGATTCAGAAGAAGAAAAGATGAGCTTTCACATGTGTTTGAAAAGAAGATGAACCTCCCAAGCAAGGGATAGGTGGCAGAAGGAGTAGAGCCTGATTTCAACAATATGGTCTGTGTTCCAGGGACAATGACAGGGTCGAGTGATGGCTCTTTATTAAATGCTTTCTCCTCCATTAATGCTGCACACTCTAATGATTTGGCCATTACCATTAACAAATCTGCAATGTCCCTGCCTGGAGCTAATAAGTAATGAAGTAAGCAGGTGAATATTCTGTTGTGTAAGGAGCGCCTATTAGCAATCCTTTCCCAACTACTCTGAAAACAAGAGATGCCTTCCAGGTACGACCTGTCCATGTGACAGGGTACATCCCACACAGCCCTTATTCCTTCACTCTGGAAATTCCAGTGGCACTCCCAGCACTCAGAAGGGGAACAAGAAGTAGATCACCCCCTGCATAGCGCTGCTGGACGGGGATGGGCAGCAGATGCTGCACCACAAAGCACAAGAAAAAAGAAGCTCCACAGAAGAGGTTTGAAGAGAAATGGTGAGAAGGACAGGAGTCTTTTCCCAAACCTGTTACTGACTCTCCAAAACAAGTTGTGGCATTACCGCAGCCCTCATTGCCTTGGCTGTGCCAACAGGGCAATGGGATAACGCTGGGCCCACAGGCCTGTCAAGCCCTGAGATGGCTAAGCACAAAAATCTCAGTTTAGCTGCTCTCCTTCTGCCATAGCTTTTCCTGTTTGTTAAGTTCCCCAATTGTTCTAATTGTTCCTTTCAACCTTTGCATCGCTTTTTGTTCTTCCTCAAATTATTATTTGGTTTGAGTTCATAATCCCAAAGTATTGGTTATGATGTTGCTCCTGGCAGAAGAGAAGTGCTGAAGTTTCACTCTGGTTATCTTTGGCTTGTTTTCACAGATAAGCATTGCTGGTTCACAACTGAATGGACACTGTAGTGAGAGCCACTCTACCCTTACCATAAGATTGCTTATGAGATGCAAATAACGCCTCACTGGGTAAGTGACAAGCTTGGGAACCGAGCCAGCTGAAATAGAGTAAATTGCAGCCATCTTTAAGGAAAAGAGTAAAGTGCTAGTCCTGGGCCCGTTTTGACTCAGTCCGAAGGCTTGTCCACAGTCCTCATCATTACACCATTTAAATATGTCCTATAACACCTTTACCACTTTCCTGCAATGAAGAGAAGCGTTATTACACTCACCTTCACAAGCAGAGGGACGAAAACATATGTACATTAGGTCATTAGCCCATCAGGAGCACCAGGGCTGAGCAAGAACCTGCTTCCACACCTTAGAAAACAATACTCTCTCCTGAGAACTCTATTAGGATCTGAACCAAACTGCTAGGGTTTGACATTTATATAGTGACAGCACTCAGAGGCAAACTGAACCACGGGGCCATTGTCCAAGGCACCGCAGAAACACCAAGCAGAGGACAGCCCTGAAGAGCTCAAAGCCAAACTAGTCAAGATAGAGAAGCACCAGAGGGAGGATCTTTTTAAATCCTATTTTACTATTAGTAACAGAGGTGCAGGAAGAAGCAGCAAGCTGCCTAAGTCCCATTTTGACCCCCTACCCATGTGGCCATGTTTCTGGGGTTATGTTGCTGCCCTGGAAAGAGAAGGATGGAGCAAAAGAGAGAAGTAAAATGTCACGGACATTTATGAGCACTTCTGACTTCTAATACTCCTCCTTGTCAAAGCATTGACTGAAATCTTTTGACTCACAAGTGCGTAGCAGAGATGGCCTGCACCAGAAGAGAGCTGTGAACCCGTTCCAGAAACACGTCCCTCCTCTGCCACAAGAATCAGGACAGAGGCACTCCAACCCTTCCCACGGTTATGCAACGGCACAGATCCAGTTAGGAAGGCAGGTCTCCTTATCCGACCCAACTCACAGCTAAACGGCCTTAAAAACCAGCGCAGCTTTCTGCTGGCACAGGCAAAGCAAAACAGGGGGGCATCAATCACCCCTGTCTAATCAAGCAGGGTGTGTTTAACACTCGAGCTGAGCTGTGAGACTGTCAGAGGAGATGGGGGAAGGGAAAAAAAAAA
>VZTL01002780.1:40186-55007 GCA_013400535.1 Scopus umbretta | reverse complement strand
GAAAAAAAAAAAAAAAAAAAACCAACACCCCACAACCCTGCTTATAAGCAGCATGACAAAACACTTCTTCTGTTCCTAAAGCCAAGAAGGTGACTGGGACAATTGCCCAAGAATAGGAACATTTCCAGCATTTGAGGACACACATGTCCCTTCTAGCAAGCATCCCCCAGCCCCATCCACCACGTGCCCTTCCCCACAGTCCTGCTCACACATAGCGACGGCTGAGGTTTTCATTAGGGGAAAATTAACTGGATTTTTCTTTTTTTTAAAAGCTGGCAACAAAAACATTAGACTTTTCCTGGCATTTCTCCTGTTTATACAGGACCTGCCAAACCGGTTGTGTGATTTTTATGCTGCTTTCTTTTCCACAAAGTCCTTCGAAAGGCAGAATAACTGAAAGCAAATAAGGAAAAAGTTTGGTTATATAGGTCCAAAGATCAACCCTTGGTAATACAGCTGAAAAATCAAAAATTAACCAGAATCTTCCTAAATTTATTTTGAATCTCCAAAGACCACAGTTGTTTATGTTTATTATTAAGACTGTGTTGAAGTAGAGCAGTTGTTTCGAATAGTGAGAGGCAGTCCCATTTCAAGTTGTTTAGCATCTAAATAGGTAAGTTATGTGGCAGATAAAATGAGAAACTGAGGCACAGAGTAGTCAAATGAACTGCTCAAGGTCAGGCAGAGCCAGGGACAGAAAACAGGTCTTCTGAGCATCCACCTGGCTCCCTGCATATTAGGTCGTGCCACTTCCCATATGTACACGTGCCTAATTCCCAACCAAGGCTGAGCTACTGTATGTGGAAATGGATGCCTTACCTCCAACACCAAACAGTTCCTAATCCTAGAAAATTACGCTGCTCTATCCTCCTACAACGCACTAGGCAAAAAATAATTCATCAGTTGCAACTGCATGGCTGTAAGCCCGCTGCCAGAGATCTGAAGACCAGAAGCGGTAACAAATTTTATAGCAAACATTTCTCTCGATACACACAATCTTGCTAAAAATCAAAACATTGCACCAAAAATAGCCCTTTCAATTACAACACAGGGGTTTTTTTAACGTTGAGGTTTGTTGGGGTTTTTTTTTCAGAATAACTTACCTCAAGTGCAGCAGCACATTGTGCTGCTACACTTTCCAAGTGGAACATTTGGTCTTTGATTCAGAAGAAATTTCCGTTTCAATATTAATTTTTCTATCCACATTCAAAATCCTGAAGCAAAATGAAAAATAACATGCCAGTTTAGCTTTCCATTCGGAGTGCTCTTGTCTTGTTCTAATGTTAGAATTTCCCCACAGAACAAAAACGCTATGGGCATGAGAAAAAAAAATTGGGGGGGTCAGGGTGGGGTGGGGGGTGTTTTAAAAAAAAAAATAATAATAATCAATTGAGTGTACCAAACCAGTCATCCTACCCACACAGCTCCGGGTATCCACTGTTTACTCAGGTGTCCCTATCTTCTCCAATGGCACAGAAAGCACGGCCTTCCCCTCCAACACACGCGTATCACCCCGCTCTCGCACCCATGAGGCCACCTAGCACACACTGAGCCTGCCACTCAGATGGCCCTGGTTTAACTGACACAGTAAATACTCATTTTCACTGGGCTGTATAATAAAGGATGAGATAAAACCTTGAGCAAATAAATGGGCAAAGTTCAAGCTTACAGCTGCTCCTCGTGGGCCACTTTGAGCTGACACACCTGCTGCTTTGGCAACTGGTTTTGCTCCCGAAGACAAGGGCTTTGCAGGGCTGTCTCATCAGGGTTGGGTGATGTACTTATACAGGATCTGCCTGTCAGCAAGAAGGATCCCAGAGCGATTTACAAACAATTTATGAGGGATTTACAAGCTCACTGCACAACAAGTGAATGGGCACCACTGCTTACCCACCTGCAAGTAAAAAAACAAAATCATTCACCAGGTTCCAGTTACACCAGAAAGGCAGCTGTTTGGGAGCCCTTGAGGTCAGCTTAAATGAGAAGAGCCCCACAGAAACACCATCCCCTATGGTTATAAGCTGTCTTAGCTGGTCCAGCTCCCTCCATGGCCATCACTGGAGGGGTTCAATAGTAATATCTACGTACACAACCACATAGCAGTGTAAGAAAGCATCCCTCCTCACAGCCCGGATGCTTAAAACTTGTGTGGATTGGACTTTACAGGCATAATGCAGCCATCCTACACAAACTCCTCCTCTACAGCATGTACCCTCGAGCCGCTTCTACACTCAGACATGCAGACATTCCACTGATGGCAAGCATGGATCTTCACACCAGGAGAATCCAATCTGAATTAGACAGAACAGTGCATGCTGTATGCGCCACGGGATGATATTCACGCAACAAACTCCATTTGTCATGCACCAGCAACCACTCCACTTGCCTCCTGCCTGCTAATCCAGCGCTAAAATTACATAACTTTGTGAGCTGCCACATAAAACTGTATTTCTTTATTTATTTACCCCAAAAGCTTCTCCTCTTCCTACCTCCATCCAGACTGGAATCCTAGCAGTAAAAGGCCCCAGACTCGAAATGCTAAAGCCCTTAACACATTTAAAGGCAGAGTAGCCTGGCTTGTAAGGAAACCTAAAACTTCTTGTTGGATTAGCTGATGTAGGTGGAAGAGTGGACAGGCTCCCAGGCAAAGCTCTACTATCTTTCAACACATGCGTGTACATGTACACATACACTTATTTATATATGCATTCCATTAGATATCACCATTGCAACTTTAACCTTAACATCAAAATTTATAGTAATAATCAGGAACCTGTGCTGAAACTAATCTCAACCTGCCAGTCCATAAAAATAAACGCAAGACCTTACTCTTTGATGTTGAATGAGCTAATCTTAAAAAATAACTGTGAGCAAGCATGCACAATCCTGCTGACACAGGGAACTACAGGTTTTGCTGAACACTGGAAATCGCAAAAGTGGGAAATGGAGATACTAGTATCTTTAGCAAGCAGAACTACCTGCTCCTATTACTTGCAATAGCTAGCTGGTGACATAGACTGTGATAATTACAGCATGACAATACCCCTTGCCATAGCTAAGCCCACAATTACAGAATAGCTGAAAAAAATGCATCAACCCTGTTGGGAGATGCATATAGCAACTTTGGCACAACAGAAATGATTATTAGATGTACACTGAGTTCCTTGTTTGGGGAGAGAATGAGGAAGCCTGTTACTGAGAGACAGGTGAGAATTTAGGGGCACAAATTCTCTAGCACATGGGAGAAAAGAAAAATGGAAAACACTGACAGCCTGAGATAGAGCAAAGAACACAGAAGAGAATCGGATCTCACCGATGGGGACGGAAAGGAAACACAAAACTGTGAGAGCAAGTGGGAGGAAACCCCACAAGCTCCCTCATCTGTAGAAGCAGCAAAGACTCGTATCTTCAAGGTTTAACTATGAAAGCTATGAAAGTCATAAAAAAGTACAAACATCTTTTTTATTAAAGGTGGTGGGGTTTTTTCCCCCTCTCTATGGAAGCACAAAGTTCTAAGGGCACTAGATGAACAGACTTCAGACACAACAACTGCAAATCCAAATACCTCAGCAAATCCTTGAGAACAGAGACCACAGTATGTGTTCACTAATCAGAATACCTACGAGTGCCTATTAATACAATGAAGAAAGCAGTCTTTTTTTCTAAAAGAGTAACATTTTATTCCACCCTCACACCTTGGCAAAATTAGTCCTTCTGATTAAACCAAAATCAGAAGATTTCTTTTGGTCAGTCTGGCTCCATTAACACCAGCTTAGACAAAGCCCACTCCATTCTTTACAGAGAGGCAATGCTAATTTTGCTGTAAAGCTCATTGCTACGCTAGAGGTCATCTAGAAGGGGTTTTGTCCTGTATTGATTCAAACTAACTTATCTCAGCATGCATGAGAACAGATGCTACGCAGATCCTGCACTAAACACACGGCATGCCATTGGTCTCAAAAGTGGTGTATCAGCCTAGGAAAATCACCCACAGCACTTGTCCTGAAGCAAATGTTGGCTAGTAAATTTTACATCTGTGTTTAGCTAATGGGAGTCAATTGTAATATCTTCATTTCAATTTATACTGGACCACAAATTCCCATCTAGTCAAAGCTCAGGGTTTAGTAAACAACTTCAGGGATTTAATTGCTGTTCCTTACCACCCCGCCACCAGGAGTTACAACCCTGAAGCAGACTAGGCAGAAGGGAATGCATGAGTGCTCTTTATCCACTCCAGAGCAAAGTCCAGGGGCTTACCTGAAGCCTCGGGGGGCTCAAACCCAAGCAAAAGTGACCCCCAGGTTAAACAGAGGCATTTGATTAGGTACACACAGTGACTGCATCAGCAGCTGCAGAGTTAATGTAACTAGGATTGCTCACTCTCTATTTTCGTAACTTGAGCTTTGACGACAAGGAGTTTCAACCACTTAAACTCAAGGAGAAAGCAATGCTCTAGTGGAGGTAAGGATGTGCATATAAACAGGACAGAGAGTAGTGGGGAAACTGGAGTTACAAGGTATACTGCCAGAGCAGTGAGGACAAATCTTTAGTGGTCAATCTCTCAAGACGTTTTTTCTTCTACTAAAGGATGCTATTTAAGGCATGCAATCTACACCACTATTCAAAAAACCCAACAACAACAAAAACCCCACACCACAGTCCCCAACTCCCAAAAATCTAGCAGAAGTGATACAATCTGCATTTTCACATATTACGTATACATTTAAAATATATACCTTCCCCTTCCTCATATCCACAGATTATTCCTAAACTCCCGGCAGCCAATTTGTACAGCGATGAGGGTAATCCCAGGTGCAAGTGCTTTGTTCCCTGACACAGATTTACATGGGCAAAGTGTATCATTAGAGAACATGAGCATCCACATGACTACTTGCCTATCTATCTTTTTCTTCGTATCTTTTTCTACCTATCAATTTCAGAGACCGTTGTTTCAGAGAACAAGAAGGAAAAGAGAAAAATATTTTTAAAAGTTTTCTTCACTTACACACAGACACCAAATCTAGGCCAAGAATAGGTACATCATCAGCACCCAGAGAGCAGGGCCTAATTCCTAAACACATAAGGCTGTAGTTGTCCATGCTAACTATTATTTGCCACACCGGTGTAGATAGCAAAAGCCTAAATAAGCCTTAATGGATGAGGAACAGGGCCTGACTGAGCTTTGAGAGCAGAATGGGTAAGGCCACACAGATCCTCTCTGCTCTTGCGCTGCACTTGAGGTCATGATTCTCTGCTGCATCTACACAAACTTTGGCCAAAATGCCATCTTCAGAAAACTTCAGGTCTATACAAAAATATCCATAGCTGATTATTCCATGTAATGTATGAGCACTTTTAGGATTATTGTACAAACAGTAGATGTCATACACTGTTTCATTGCTGTCATTCAGCTAGAATTTAGAAATATAAATCTTTATTCAAAGACCTCTGAAGCCAATGGGGGAGGGGGATCTTACAGGAAAAAAAGGAAATTATTTCTTCAGTTAACGTTTACTTATACTGATGCAATACATCTCCTTCACCATTGTAAATCCCCAAAGTCCACCTGAACTTTGGCCTCATTTTCTTCAAGTTTCATGCAGAAAACAGGCTTCCGGACAACTTGGACTTGGTTTCGTCCCTTTAAAAGCACTTGAACCATAGATGAAACAAACTTTGACTCTCCTTAATCTCCTTACCATGGGGATGGCTGTTCACACTTCTCTTCACAGCTTGCCGCTGCTGAAGCATGTCTAATGTCACCCACCGTAAGTTAAGATTTTGGGCGGGGAATCAGAAGCAGACAGATTCTCAAGACGTAAAAGACGCTGCTCTCATGATGATGTCATTTGTAAGGA
Organism: Scopus umbretta; assembly: GCA_013400535.1. Taxonomy (NCBI): domain Eukaryota; kingdom Metazoa; phylum Chordata; class Aves; order Pelecaniformes; family Scopidae; genus Scopus; species Scopus umbretta. The sequence continues at coordinate 49,149 of VZTL01002780.1, read as the reverse complement.
AAAGCCAACAGGAGAAAATCTCCTGCCTCTCTCAACTATGTCAAAGCAGAATTTTGTCAAGTAAAAATCTTGTCCAAAGTTTCTCATCAGTGAATATTAAACCATAGTTCCTTTTAAACCAGCGTCAGCTGCTTCTGTCAAACTGCAAACATCTGATCACGGAGCCCTTAATAAATGTTCAGCAGCAGACAATTTTGGGAGGCAACTAAACCATGGCACAAGAGAAGGGCTCCAGCACTGAAGGAAAAGCCTGTTGTTACATGATAGGTCACAGCTACCTCCCTTTGGACAGAGCTGAGAGAGAGAACAAGCCTGTCTCTCACTACGGTCATTCCACTAACGCCCATGCTCATTGCTCAATCCTATCTCAAGTTCTGCGCCGCGTCCTTCCCAGCAAAACATTAAATCAGCAGGAAACAGAGACGGTTTACGGACTACGCACTGCTGCTGAGTGCAAGCCTGCTCATTTGCAACAACAGTTAAATTTAGTACAAAAGAGAGGGCCTGAAAGAAGGGACGCTTTGCGCCACCAGGCTCAAAACCCCGTTTGCTTTAGCTCTTTTCCTCCCTTCCTTCCCCTGCCCCTTTTGGAAAGCACAGTCACTTCCTCGCTAGTTAGCAGGAGGATGAAAATTGAGCTCAGCAGATGCTTCAAGGCTCGTGATAGAGGGTGGTACACATTAACATACAGAGTACACGCATAATAGCTGGAGAGGCAGAGGAGCCCAGGTTTGAAGGGAAGACCTCCTGACCCCGGGCGATAACTCCGCCCAATCAAGCCAGCAGACGGGTGGCAGCAGGTCAGCCGGAGCAACGCTGGGATCACAAAATACATCATTGGCAATGAACTACCTGCTGATTAAAGCTGCTAGGGGATAATTTCAATTCCCTGAACGTGAAACCCAGCCTACAGGCAAACAGGAACGGCACCTCAGCCATACAGCTCCTAAACTGAGCCATGTGCCCCAGCGTTAAGTCTGCAGTACAGTTTAGGCTATGAGGGAAAGGCGTATCTTCATCCCCACCTAGCCACAGGACAAGGGGACTCTGCCACAAGGCAAGCCCTCTACTAGAAATGCTGAGAGACTGTACTGGCAAGGCCTGGGGTAGGATGAGGCCAGGCACATGGATTTGCCCCGCATGCCAGGCCAGTGGAAGGACAACTGGCAGCCACGCTTGTTATGCTGGCTTCAGCCTCTGCACTTTCCTTTCCTCCACAGCTGTAAGAAAGTGGGGGCTTTCAGCAAAACATCCTTTTTACACCAATTAGGTTCTGATAGTCCTGGGTGGATTTCAGGCGCACACACGCAGGCAGTCACAACGCATCATGTCAGCAGCATTGCCACCTTCTCCATGCAGTGCCTTTCAAAGAAGACCCACATCTTACACCCACCTTATCAGCACACAAACAAGCGAAGTGCGTTTCCAAGTTCGCCTCTCCAGCCAGCGGCAAAGCCAAGGAAAGTGGCCCAGCTCCCTCTCACATCACCCCTGCGTGGCCATGCCACGTGAAGGGACACCGAAGCATGGCAGGTGCGTTTGGGAAGAGGGGATACACACTCAGCCTGCAGTAGGGACGGTCACCGCTCCAAGGTGCCGCAGCCCGAGAAGCCACACAGTGAAGAGGCTGCCGCTTCTGAAGGAAATAAAAAGAGATGGGGGCTCCACAGAGAGGGGGGTCTGGCCTGGCTTTTGTCAAGACAAGCCCAACCTGAGAAGGCAGGCTGCTGCCCGGCACACCTCATCCAGGCAGCCTCTCTGGACCACCTCGAGCTTTGGCCGCAGTGTGGGTCAAGATACATCTGGGATAGCTCTGCAGCACCGGAGCACGCAAATCAAGTGTCCGTCCCCACAATCCTCTCTCCAGAACAGGCCCTTTTCCACCAACAAATAAAGTAACTCCCACTGCCAAAAATTCCTACCATCTGCTTTCCATATTTCCCTATAATGGAAAAATAAATTCTCTGCTATTTTTAAAACAGAGTTAGTTTGCAGTCCTAACTTCTTTGCTTTTTAATCAACATCTTTACCTCCATACGTAGATGCGACTAAGAAAATAGGCTTTAGATTCAGGGAACATCTGGCTCAGGAAACCACAACAGACCCCAGGACCAGTGGGAGGTAAATCCCACTGAGATGGGAATCTCAACTACCCAATTTCACCATTTAAAGAAAATGGCAAATTTCTTACTTAAAAAAAAAAGCCACAAAAAAAAAAAAAAAAGCCTGAGATCCAGAATACACTGCGGGGGGGAACAACCAAAAAACCCCACAAACTGAATTAGGAAGCAACTGCAGAGGCAAAGCTGAGTGAATAAGAGCCTTCTGTAGGCAGGTGGGGTGGAGGTGGAAGGGAGAAATAATATGGTGATAAGTACTTGAGGCAGCACCTCTTCAGTCTGGATTAACTACAGCTAGAACATCACGTCTGACCAGGTCTTCAACTGGATTTCTCTGAGTCCAATCCAGTGACATGCTGATAAGCTTCCATATCTATTTTAATTGATGATAGCTAAGGACACTCAACAGTTTTTAGGTCAGACATTCACACCAGAGATCTTAAGATGGGAAGCAATAGAGAGAAGTGGCTGATTTTCTGTTTGTGGTTAACAAAATAAACCCTTGTTATTTATGGAAAAATGTGTTTCTTCTGAAAATGGATATAAAAGAACTTTTTTCATTACAAAAGAAAAACTATTAAAAAATCATTTCTTTTGACATTTTTCATGGGAAATGCCACTTAATACCAGTTCTATTTCTATGTAATAAACACACTACACAGATGTAAGAACACGCACCACATCCAATGTATTTGATTAAGAAAAAAAGGCAGAGAAACACTAACTCATCTCCTCCTGCAAATTCCATATTTGTGCATGAATTATGTACTAATAAGAAAGGGACTGAATAAGTCTCACTTTAACCCTTTTTTACTGCTTTATTTCTGAAGTGCATGCTTTAAAGTTAATACATCATCACGTTGGTGAATTTTTAGAAACTGTCTTGTGAAATGTCTGGAATTAATATTGTATATGTGCATATGTGTAGTGTATTAGCCAGTACTCACATTAATATAAAAAGTTAAGGTGTTAAAGGAACAGCTAAATAGACAAAAGTAATGTAGCAGCTTTGAAAATGGGCCTAAAATGCTTAGGTCTACATGTCTTGTTAGATCCACGGGTTCAGGCACCAAACATGGAAACTGTAAAACCTCAGCCCGGAGTCTGCTCCAAGTCCATTCATAGGATCCATACGCACATTGCAAAAAGTCTATTCGCTGACTGTTTTGCTTTTTCAGTGCTAGTGCAGAAAGGCAACGACAGAAAAGGCTTTTCCTCCAGATTGCTTATCAACATCTCCATAAATAGGGCTCCCATTAAATTGTGAGAGTAGGTAGGTTTGCTCAGGGATCTGAAAGATAGCACAATTCCAATGCTTTGAATGGCCTGGGTCATACCCCACCATTCCCCGTGCGCTCCTCCCTATCAAAGGGCAACACTTGTGCTCTCCTACCAGTGTGGAGCCACAATCCTGCCATCAGATCTGCATAGGTGGGTACTTATCTGCACATAGAGAGAGTCCCACTGAAGTCTGATTAAAGGCACAGAGGTCCACCTATGCAGATCTGATTGCAGGATCAGGAGTCTGGACGGAGTCTATTGTAAGGGCTTGTCTACACTTGGGTTTTGGGGATTTGGATGTTTTGGTCTGTTTTATAAACTAGGATAACTACAACTCAGCAAAAATTCGCAGCATACAAGCTGTGCTGATACAAAAAGGGATTCACACTACTGCTTTTCACCTGTTTAAAACACCTTGCCTTCAGAAAGCAACCGAGTAGCACAGCTATTACAGATGAAGCCATTGCCGATTTTTATGCCGGAGTAGCTCCCCATACAGAGACAATTCTGAAATTGAAGTATTTTTATTCCAGAGTAATTATGGTGCTAGTAATGTGGGCAATCTATTCCATGGTAACTAAATTACAGCAGGATAGACGTTCTAGAAGAACTAAGATGGTTATACACCCCCATACACACACCCAGTAGACTAGGCCATGAGGAATACAGGACAGATCTGAATGCCAGCTAAAAAACAGTGGGAGTCTTCCCAATGACTTCAGTGGGCTTTGGCTGAGGCAGTGTGTAAAGGAAACTGCTTAATTCTTGTGTATTTTAAAAAAGGATTCTAAAAAATAAATTTAAAAAAAAACATACAAAACTGAGCTGCTAGCCTGCAGGCATTCAGACACGTGAGTAATCCCACTAAACCCAGTGGGACTCACATGCATTTGTAGAAATGTGTTCTTGGTGTGTGAAGACTACATCTATACATCAAGAGCAGAGAGCGCAAATTATTAACCCTTAACTTTCTCACTGAGAGGCAGTCCAAGAGAAAGTTTCAAAGCATGTTCAACCATAATATACACTTTGCTTTAATCTACCATCCTCTTCTTTAACTTGAGCAATATGAAATTAGTAGTGTGAATTAAGGACATCAAGGTGACAAGCACTGCAATCAATACCTTAAAAAAATTCACATACAATGTTTTGTCTTTCCTGAGGGATTTATTTTGTAGTTGTTTAAGTTTAGGCATCAGTGATTTTTTATTTTTTTTTAAAGGATAAAATCTTTCCATCTAGAAATTCTAACCAGATGTGGACTTCAGACTTCCAAATTTGGGAATGTTCAGATCAAGAGCTGTTGTTTTAGTCTTTTAGCCATGATCATCACTGTAAACATAAAACTTTTCAATTATTTCACCCTCAAACCATCAACATGTTCAACCTATATATAGGCAAAACTAAGTGCAGGTCCAGAAAATCTCAGTAGATGCTTACAGGACCCAGGCCTGAATCACAAAACCTTAGATCACACAAGTTTTGTACAATTCTGCTGATTTGGTTACGGAAGTTAAAATTTTTGATGCAAATCTCATGTATGGCAATTACCTGAGTGACCTAAGGACAAGTCTCAAAATTGGTATATGTGCCTCCCCTCAATTTGCATCACAAATTGCAAGTTTCTAGGAGGGGGAGTATGTTCCTTTCTCTTTCTTCAGCTGGGCTCTGTTAGTTGCTGATCCTGACCTTCTGAGATGTTGCAGAGATGAGCAATCACTTCCTGAACCATCAGTTCCATCTGCCCTGTGCATCTCCCAAAACAAGAGAAAAATGAGAAAATACTCCTTGTATTATGGCTCTAGCTTTCTACTAAGCATTTAATAAATTTAATTTAACCTTTTAATAAATCATTTAACCATGTAATAAATCACTATGTAGACATTATTTAAATAATTCTTAACCTTCTGGTTATGGAATTAGATGTTAACCCAATGCTTCCCAATTTGGCAGTACCTTTATGGCAGTAACCAAGTTCTCTTCTCCTTCCAAGTATCAATCTTCCCTTTCACTCATCTTTAGACATCAGTTCACTCCCTTCAGTCCTTCATAGAATTTGCTTCTCCTCCGTGGGAACTAAGTTATTTACGTGTTTCAAACATCACAGACAACATCAGTCCATCATTGCTACTAGCTTGTGCTCATATTCTGTGGAACAAGATGTTTGAGGATAGCTGCATGCTGCACAGGCAGCAGCACACTTAAAGCCTCCCAGCAATATGAGGCAATAGACCACCATTTTGTTTTTAAATGCTGGGGATACTGAGGCACAGACAAGGAGCACACACAGGGAGCTTAAGGAGTTACCCATAAGAAAATCCAGCTGTCTGCAGGGTTGGGCAAAAATCCACTTCAGACTGACCCTTTAGAGAGCATACAGTAGTCTCTAATTTTAGAAAATAACATTACTTAAAAGTAAATGTAACAGGCAACAGCATATATTGCAGGTAACATTATGATACATATATGATACATATTGCACTTAATGTAGCATATAATAATAACAACATACACAACATACATTTTGATCCCAAATTCATGAGCTGGAATTTGTCAGTGGCAGTTAGTAATGGAAACTCCCATTGGTTCTAACTGGAATGGATTAAGTCCTGATGCTAAGATTGCAATGCTCACAAAAATTCTGGATCTATAGATGGAAAGAAACAAAAGTACATAAATTCCTGAGATATGATCCCGAATCTCATTCTCTCATAAACGATCGCATTGAGAAAATCCAACCCAGGTGAAAGTTCTGAATCATATCCTTCTGAAATCAGTGGCAAAGACCCCAGGATGATCAAAATGCCCGGAGGGATATCCTGACCTGAGGTTGGCCTACAAAGGAAAGAAAAATGAAGAATGTCTTACATGATATATGAGAACTCCTCAAGCAGCAAATGGAGTTGTAACACTCTTTCTAGGCACTGCAATCCCCCCACCCTGCAACCAGCTCTTGAGTTGAGATCCTGGAAAATGCAATTTTCCTGGCAACAAATTGCTGCTCTTACAAAAGCTAGGTTGGGCTGTCAAACCTTGGGGTTCATTAAGGCAGCTTCCAACGCTGACCTAATGCTTATGCCTCTTAGCCTAATCATGAAACATTTTATGCCAGGACAAGTGTGAAGACTGAAGCTCTCTTTGAAGAGTGGCAGGCAGATCTATTGGAAGTCACTGGTCGTTTGGTTTGGGGTTTGTTGTTGTTTTCAGTTGTTTTGGTTTTGGTTTTTTTAAATGGAGGTACTACATCACTTAAATGTTCAAGGCATGACTAACAAGGGTCATTACACTGCTGTATGAAAGTGTTTGCTTGGTGACCCTGTGCTGCCTCTGTGTGACTGTTCTGAGCCCATCTGGAGGTTCAGGAGCTTCTTTTCAAGTCAACTCCATCCAAGAGCCAACTGTCAGGATAAGTTTGCCTCCATCTCCTGCAACCCAACTGGTAACACTTCCTCACTGTAAAGATGACTCTTTGCTCCATCTCCTGCATCCTTAATGATATGACAGGTTCTACAGGCCAGGTGTTGACACCCTTTACGCCAGCAAATACAGCTTTCTCCTGGCTGAGAGCTCGGGTGATGCTAATGGGTTGGCATAAGTGGGAACAGCCCTGCAGTGTGGGTTCAGTGAGCAGTACTGTTCATGATGTTCTGAAAAGAGGGAATGGTAGAGGAGCTATTGCCACACTTATCATTAAGCATGTGCTTAAACGTGTTGTTGAACAAGTGCCCAAAGCACTGGGCTAAAACAAAATAGGTTGCTATTCCTATCTTAGGATGGCAGATGCTAAATAAGCTGTTCCCTTTACATCACTGCTCCTCTCTGCCTCAGTTTCCCTATTAGAAAAACAGAGGAAATTACACTCATTTGCTTTGTAAAGCCTTTGGAAACAGCAGTGGAAATATCAAACAAAAGCTGGGCCTCGCTCCACCAAGGACCCAAGGCCTGGTTATCACCCACTACAGGCTTTAAGGCAAGGAGTTTAATCCTTCTCAGGAAGGACCTTGTATGATCTGAAGGAAGGATCCAAGCAATAATGGACCAGGACCTAGCATGAACCATACACATTAGAGATCTGCAATAGAAGAATATCCAGCTATCTTGTCTCTCCTCACAGGGGCAGTGCATGTCACAAGATGTGATCCGAGTTGTTCCTCACACCTCCTCCATAATTCTTAGAAGGGCTGCACATACACTACAGACACACGCAGACCTACCGAAGTCCATCAGGTCTGACTAACATAGCTCCGACAGCAGGGGTGCGTACTGTGGACCCAACCATACTGGTAAAACTGCACACATGCTGGAAGAATTTGTTTTGCCAGTGGACAGTGGTGATTTTTACAGCACTAACGCTTTGCTACACGGCCACATTTATCCTCAGACTGCTCTGTCAATACACTCTGTCTGCTATTCTTGTCTGTATAAAGCACTGATACAGCTTCAAAAAGATTTCTCTTCCTTTCTCTGGCCTGTACTCCCACACTTTCAGGAAGCTGTTTGAGCCTCTCAACCTCTCATTTTCTAATCTGCTATACCTATAAACAGACACACACAGAGTCCTCAGCAGCTCTGCTTGAAACCACAGGTGGCCAAAAATCCACCACAACTGCAGGACTGTGGAGTCAGGAGAGGTACACAAAAACACACAGCGCTACTACTTGAGATGTAAGTGGTGAGCGAGCCCCAGTTCCAAGAAGTGCAGTGAGGTGCATTTGTACTCACCACAAAGTGGCTGCAAGTGCAAGCAAAATTCCTCAGGGGTCCCCCAGGGAAAGAAAACTCTTTCAGGAACCTATCCCCCTGCCCTTTTGCAAGGCATTTAAGAACCAGCAGTTCTTCACAGGGATACCCCGCAGGCAAGGGAAGCTGCTCAAAGGGAGCTCCCTCCCCCAGCACTTCAACCACCTTTTCATAAAGCTTCCCAGTAAAGCTCAAATTGGCACCTAACTTTCAAAGGAAACCTCATCTCACCAGTAAAAACATGCAGGAACAATCTTTTCGAGTAAGAGGAGACGAAAGAAAGAAGTGACCTGTGAAGATTTGGAGATTATTATTTACAGGGCTGGAAAACATCCTCCCACACACATACACACACCTTTCCTTGTCTGCTGTACTGGTCCGGTGTTAATATTGCACAATAACACTGCTTGAGCTGATCTAATTCAAGGATGAATCCAACAAAAATGACTCTCAGAAACTTAAGTCCAGCAGGGGCAGCTCCAAAATCTTCTGTCCAACTGCTCAAATAACCTAAGAGGGATGTAGATTCTGTACAAACAGCTGCTGCAGCTTGGAAAGTGCCTGTTCTCGAACAAGGTGGCAAACATTGACAATTTCAGCATAGAAAAGGAAAAAAGGAAGGGAATAATCCCTGGGAGTCGACCATCAGGTCAGAGCCACTGTCCCTTAACAGAACTGAGAGTCCACACTACCAGTGACACAGCGGGACTGGCAGGACTTATTTCAGAGAAGCAGGGAGGGCAATGCACAGCCATCAGCAGGACTAGTTTGGAAGCTACATTTCTAAATCAAGGATTTCCATTCTTATGTAATTTGTTCCCA
>VZTL01002780.1:23915-40134 GCA_013400535.1 Scopus umbretta | reverse complement strand
AAAAAAAAAAAAATCTCACTTTCAGGAGTTCTCTCTGGTAATTACAATGTTCCAAGAGCTAATGGCTATCTATGCATAGAGAAGTATTCTAGCTAAGGCTTCTTCCCCTTTTTAAATTAAACAGAACAAAAACATTCAGCACTGGACCTCTTCATTGTCTGATATCTGTTCAGTCCATGCTGAACAGGTCTACAGTACTACTAGTCTATCTTGGCACCTAGGTACCCTTGTATGGTGCAAAGTGTTTGGCGAGACGTGGTAGAAGAAAGAGGGAATCACATCTCTGAGATGGGACAAGAGACAAAACCAAGACAATCAAGCACTTTAAATAAATCTGAGAGGGATTTAACAACAAATGGAGATTTCTTCCAATCACAGTACACACAAGGAACTGATAACAAAATAATAGCCAGATGAATGGAAGACAGGTGGATAGCAGGCAACCAAGCTAATGAAGTAGCCCCTGCACCAATTTCATACTTTTGTCAGAGACGTTCTGAATGTTTTGCATTTTGCACGGGGGGCGGAGAGGATACAAATCCTTCCTCAGTATGTGAGTCCAGTTAGGTTTCCAACTTGCAGGCAGCGCAGAGGCTTGGGAGGAAAAGATGCCTCCATTTGATGCACTGAGACAGGGCAGCGGAAAACAGCCAGGTATCACAGCGAGTGAGCATCCCTGCCTCCTTTCTCTCCCATCAATAGTGCACACACATCAGAGAGATGACTCAAGGCAAGGTCAGCCTTAAAATCTGTTGAGCCTCAAGTTGCAGAGGCTTGAGCTGGTGCAGGGGAGGAGACAGGTAATCAGACAGCAAGTCACCTCTTGCAGCTGCAGAGAAGCAACAGCATCAGTGCTACCTACCCACTGTTTGGGAGCAAGAATGGTCAGTGAGCCACCTCCCTCCCCAACCAGGGGATGTCTCAGCCTGGCAGACAGAGACATCACGCAGGCTTAAGAGATCCAGCATCTGCACAGTTTCAGGCAGTCACCAGTGTTAGCTGAGACTGGACATGGGATGTGGACAGGTAGCTGGGTGGGTGGGTCAAGAACAAAAAAAATCTGGAGGGTCTGTCATCTGCCTGCCATGCAGGTGTCATGGGTAAGATGTAAAACACTGGTTAAAGAGATGCAATGGACTCTGCTCATGGCTTCTTACCAGCCCTTCTGACCTTAAAAAAAACAACCAACCAACCAACAAAAACAACAACAAAAATAAAACCAACAAAAAGTGCTATTTTGTATCATCATTTCCTATCTTTGTTGCTGTTGGTACCATCATCTGCTAATCAGAAATTATCATTATTAGAAAACACGTTGTCTGTATTCTGAGGGAAAGGTGTTGTTTCAGCCAACTTCCTCAAGCTGAGTCAGGAAAAAACAAATGAAGAATGGTTCTGACATGCCGAATCATTCCGCTTTGTATGACAGCACCTCAAAATAAAAAATAATAGTAATTAAAAAAAGACAAACTGACAGTGCTGTTAACAAATCCCTAGGAATCTGACCAGACTTCTAAGGGTTTGCTGGGTTTTCTTAAAACCAAAGACATTCTTTTTCCCTCACGTTCAAGCTTTCAGAAAGTGAATTAAACGCGGTGATGTTACCTGCGTGACAAAATCTGTCTCTTGACTAACTTTCATTATGGCCAGTGCCACTGACTAATAATGAGTTTTCCTTTATCAGTTATCTCTTGCTCAATTATCAGCATAGGCTTCAGACAAATCCTCTTGAACTCAGTGGAGCATAGAGATTAGGTCCAATAAAACACAATTGTCTTAAAAATCTCTGGTAAATACTTGGGTCTGGAAGAATGACTTCTTTCCTCCTTTAGCTGCAGAAGTTTCTTTAGTTTTTCAAGTAACTTTGGAGGAGGGAGAATTTCTCAAGTCTTCACCGCAACAATCATCTAAGTTGTTATCAGCCAGAAGGAGCCATTTCACTAAAATCTACTCAAATCGCCAATATTGGGGTCATACCAAACTGATAGTTCGGCAGTTCTACACTGCGCAGATAATAATTTTCTCTAAATTTTAAGTTCATTATCCTAGCCATGGTTCAGGTCCCCTTTTATGCATCAACCAACACACTGGTATCTTTAGGAGTTCTTCAGACAGAGTTCAAAACAGAAATTTTTTTTTTTAAAAAAAAAGCTAACTACCCAAAATTATACCCCAGTACTGTTAAACCCTGGGTCCTACTGCCAATAATCCTGCAATATTAATCACCCCAGCAAGGGTTTAGGGCAAGATCATTATTAATTATTTGTATTACAGAGGCACAAGCAGTTTCCACCTGTGATCTGACTCCATTTTGCCAGGCATTAATGCTTTATGGAGGGGCAATCACATTAAATGACTTCAAGGTCACAGAGAACACAGTAGCAGAGCAGGGACTGAAGTAAAACCTCCTGTATCTCCACACACTACCTTTAACCCAAGCTTATCCTCGCTGTCCAGGATAATGAGTATGTGCGCCAGGCTGGTATATTTTTATAACCATGTCACAAGGCCAGCATAGAAGATACAAGTAAAATAAAACAAGATCTATGAGAGCCGGCCTAGTTTTCTATAGAAAGGATGCCACAAATACCTTTCATGCCAAATCAAATACAGGGCATATATACCAAGTTCCCAGGGAAGCTGGCTCATGAAGAGCATTTATGGACTGAACGTACCATTTCAGTGTTTGCATGTTTCGAGGACACAATTTTAATAGATAGTTAAAACTCTGAAATGACCTCTACATTAGGCACGTGGGACAAACTTCCTCCCCTGACCCAGAGAGGCTTCACGCTTTGCTGCATGCTTAAACAGGTCCAGACCGTCTGTCAGCATCAGCGGTACAGAACAGCATAAATTTGCAATGAAAGTGTGGGGGCTGGCATTCAGTGTTCTCAGCCTATCTCAGAAGACTCAATACGTGTAAGTGCCTCCTTTCGTTAAAGCAGTGTTCTCCTACAATTAAACCTAAACAGCACAGCCAAGGTGTGTTCAGAAATGCGAAGCAAGCCATAGCACAGTTAGAAGTCCGCAGATGACAGCAGCGGGGCCTCATGCTGACACCAGAAGGCTCATTCATACCTCCAGGCAACAGCTCTACCCTTCACACTAGAAGAGCAAACCATGCTGCTTCAGACCCTGGTGTCTGCTGGCATAAGACAAGGAAAGATGGCTTCTCAGCAGAAGAACAACTATGTTTTCCTGAACCAGTGACCGCTTTTCCTGTAGCTACTCTATCTAGCCTAAAGGGACAGTTCTTGTAAAGAAAGTAGGCATGAACCTTCAAAAGCTTTGGTTCTGATGTCAGGTAACACAGATCTGGCCAAAGCTTTATTCTGAGTGTCATCAATGCTTTAATCCCAGATCAACTGGCACTACCACTGAAAAAACGTGCCCTGCCCTCCTCACGTTCCCAGCTGCTCATTCCCACCTCCACACCAGGCTCTGCCTTGTGCTAGCACAAGCTGTCCATTTTAATCCAGATCTGCTGCCCTATCAAGCACACGTCCGCCCAAACATTTGTGCCAGCCCACGGGAGGAGGAAGGGGAAGGGTGGGACAAGATCTTTCAGGGTGCTACCACCATATCTTGAATTAAGAGTCTCATCAAACTACTTCTTCAGCAAAACAACAGTGCACTTTTGTAGTGCCTTTAGAGAATGGTTAAAAACCTGCAGAGAAGTGACCAGCTTCATGTCTGCCCAAAGCTGGATATGGGCAAATACTCTTTCACAGAGACACTGCCAGAGGCAGGGAAAGATAATATGACAGTACTGTACAGATAGTATGACAGTCTTGTACAGCCACACCACAGAAGAATTCAGGAACTAGCAGGCTCAACCTAGGATGAAGACCTAGGGCCCTTGCTCAAATCTCAATTTTCACTTGCCTCACCGTATCTTGAGCAGGGCTCTTCTTCACATCATGCTTAAAGAGCCTCACCTCTTATGATGCCAAAACCCAGTGTACTTCAAAAGAAAACAGGTTATAGCATAGCCTGACAATATAGTCCACAACATTCTATGTGCACGCTTCACAGCAACAAATAGGGCAGACTTTAGGGAGAATACCCTTACCCTATGAAAAGGGAAGTGACAGAGCATACAAGTAAGAGGCAAAGCAGGAGGAGGCTAGACACTAGTTAGCCATGGGAAAAACAAACATCTCGGCACAAATGACTTGTGCCTGAAAAAATGCTTTGGCGTTCAGGGCTTCTTAACAAGCCCACAGCCAGAATAATTAACAATGGACAGCAGCGAGACCCAAGATGGAGAAATAGAGAGAAGGAAGTTAACAACCTGGCCACGCGAGCAGCCTGCTACTTTTGCATACTGGGATCTGTGTGCTGCCTTTTCATTTTAGGCAGATGCTTTGCAAGCCAGCAGCAATGGGAAATCAGACAGGCTAAGATTATCTTTTCATCTGATGCACTGTTAAGAAATCAAAGTTAAAGTACTTTCCATTAATGGTCTAAATCACTACAAGTTTACCACTGTATGGCCATATAGATTATCAAACCCTTGCCTTTTTTTTTTTTTTTTCCCCACTGGAAGGACAAGATCAAATAGAATACTGCTGCTTTCTAAAACCAGGTATATCATTTAGTTCTTATTTCAAGTGACTTGAAGAACAAACGGACTTTGCAATCTCCAAGGGCTGTGTTTTCCCAGTAGCCTTGTCACCACCACTTTTAAGGACCGTGGCTTCAAACATGTGAAAGGTGCGGTAAAACTTGAGGTAAAAACCTGAAGGAAAACACAGCATGGTGACTGTGCATGAACAAATAGGCTATCCATTTGGAAATGTGAGAAAGGGGCAGGCTGAGGACTGGAAAAGGCAGGCATGGAAAAATTTAGCCCTGCTTCACCAGACTGAAATGAGGGCTGCATCCAAGAGTGCACTGTCAACTGTTCATTTGTCCACAGATGGCATTCCAGTACCCCACTCCTGTACCACCATGAACCATACCGATACCCAAAGCCTGAGTGGGAAATTCAGGAGTTAAGCAGTTGAGTGCAAACAGCTAGGATATCAGTAAGAAAGAAATTAAAGATCATCTACAAAACCTGGGCAAATAATACAGTCCTTGGTCACAGGATCATGTTACTGCTGTGCTTGCACACTGGGTTAGGAAAGTGCATGTCCAGACTCTGAATGTGGAACATGAACATACCTTAATTCACTTTCGTATGGAAAGATAAAATTAACTTCCCTGTGTTTAACACTTGGAGAACAGAATTCCTTCAGCTATCAGCATCTTTTGGGAATTTCTGCTTCTGTTTTACTGTGTTGGTAGCGGGTATAATGTCTTCAGACACCCAGGCTCTATAGCCAGCACTTGGGAACAGCGAAGCAAAAGCTGCCCCCAGAGGGACCATCCAAACTGGTGCGGTGGGACAGGACCTCAGGAGAGAGTTAAAGGTGAGCAGGTTGGGCAGCACAGCCATCACAACCAAGTTCAGCCTGAAGGCAGGCAAGTACGTACCACATGACAGCAAGCTGCTATGGTATCTGCCTGCTGTAGGACACCATTCTAGATGTGGGGCTTGGTAAAGGACACAGAAGCATATGCAGAGGTTTTTTGTTGTTTTTGTTTTCTTTTTAGCTAGCTTACCTTTCTAGTTCTAATTGCTCACTAACTGCATTAGCACAGGATAAGCATGGTCTGAGAAATAGCTCAACTTGCACTGAAAGAAAACATTTGGTACACACAGGGTCCCACGAGAAGGTCCTGCCTGCCGGCTTACTCATTTCTTAATCATTATGGGTAGAAAAATGAAGTCCAGGCACTCAGTAAACAACACTTCTTCCTCAATTTTCTCAGCTATTAGGAACTTGAAAAGAAGAGTCAGGGATTGAAAGGCAGAGATTGAACTATCAAATCAGGGTAGTCACTCCAAGGCAGGTTTCAGGCATGTCGATGGAATAAATTAATGGAGGTGCTGGAATTGTCCCTGTATTGTATAACACCTGTTCATCAGCCACACAGTCATGCAGTTACGTGTTTGTGCCATCCAAACAAATGCATCCTCATCTTCCAAGGAACTGTGTTCACTTGTCTCTTATCAGCCATCAGAAGAGGTGTGGCTGACACAGCACGTAGCATTTGAATTATCTAAGAATCTAATTATTTTTTCCACCCTCTGTCAGCCAAATCTTGGGAAAAACCCAGAGAAATAAAATAGGTCAGGGCACTTTACGCCAATAAATGGCATCACAGCCCAAGGGGAGAGTCAAGGACAGGAAAATCCCCAAGAATTTTCCCGAACAAAATTCACTGAGAATTCATAACCTGAAGAACATTTGTCTCATGAATTTCAAGATGGTTGGGTTACCTCTGCTGAGGAAACATCACAACAAGACCAAGTAACACTGCAGAAGGTCTGATCCACATGAGAGGCTTTTTCACCTGTTATTTTTCCAGTTGTGAGAGGCATCTGTAGAGAGTTCAACACCAAAGTATGAAAGCACTAAATGAAAATGGAAAAACACAGTAGTTCTGGTCAGCTCAAAGGTCTGTCTGAGCTAGTACCACATCTCCACAACATCCCACAGGAAACGCTCAGGGTAAGAGCACAAGGAATGAACTCTCCCTTGCACACTCCCCCAGAAACCCACAGGTCAGGGGCTTTCTGAGCCAAGGACTGCAGCTGTATCTTTGCACTTAATGGTCCCAAATAGATACATCTAGTATGAACTGTCTTTTGAAGCCAATTGCCTGTTTGGCCCTACATTACAGCTCCTGGCAGTAAGTTCTGTAACCTCACTGCATGTTGTGTGAAAACATACCTCCCCCCCTGTTTAAAACTGCTGGATGCTTCCATCTGATCCTCCCTGCTCCCGTACGATGAGAAATAACCCCTTCCAATTCAGCTTCTCCCTGCCTATGCCTCTCATGGCCTTCTAAAGCAATTTTTTATGATTTCCACAGGCATCTGCAATGAGCCTAGCTGTTTCCAGCTGTTGCCACGGCAAACTCCTCCCCCTCACTTCTTAATTCCTTCAGTCTCAATCCCACCCTATTTCCCCAGCTCCTGTTTTCCTCCCTCCACTAACCTTCAGTCCCAAAGCTTTGAGTAGGTGTATAGAAATATAGATACCAGATCTCTGTTCGGTTCAGACAGCTCCCTGTCTACACAGGCGTGGAGAGCCACCCCATGACAAAGCTCGTATCTTGCAGCAGTGCTGAGTATCTTCAAACTTCTCTGTGTCTGGCTGTGAAGGTGGATGGGCTGAGAGCAACTTACTCTGGGAGCTCTGATGGAAATCAAGACAGAAGCTCCAATCCTGAAGTGCAAGACTGCTCACCTGGACTCTTATCACCACCAGCATGTGTCTAGAAAAACCTGCAGGTGACCAGTTTGTTGGAGCTTTTAAGACTACGACAAAAAGTTTTCTCAGAAAACCTACAGGAACAAATTCTGAACAAAAAATTTTCTATTTTCCAAGTATATGTAATTATTTTATTTCCAGAAGCATAGACACCAACCAAGCCATTCATTTTTGCAAACAGTGGGAAAGAAAAATGCCGACTGTTCAGGCTGGCTCTGTTTCGCAGGTGTTGCATGGAAAGCAAACCAAAAATGGAACTTCCTCCATCCCCAAAAGTTATCATTCTAAGCACCTCTACTAATTAATTCCCTTAATTCATTTTGGGTTTTGTTGGGTTTTTTCCTGTTTAGAAGATGAAAATTTAAATACGCATGTGCTCACTATAATGCTTAAATTTAAACATGCTCTAAAACCAAGCCCTACTCCAGGCCAGCTGCTCAGTGTCCGTTGTACACAAATCATCAAAGCAGCTACCCCCGTGTCTTCGATCCACGGCTTTCACACTTTCTTCATCACTGTGCCAAACACTGTGACAACCTGGGTCCGCCTATGTTTATTTTTTACTTGACGTTAAGAAAGTGACAGAACTTCAGTTGTTGTTTGGGGGAGGGTTTTTTCCTCTTTTTCAACAAAAAGGACGCCAAGGCCCATAAAGCTGAATGAGTAATTTGCATATGACAGAGTGCTCTGTGGACCACTGATGGAAAAGGGAGAGGGAATTAGGAAACTCCAGCCTAGACTGAAGGAAACTAGCCCTCGCTTTCATCAGTATTTAAGTTCACCTTATAACTGGACTAGCTGAAGCGAGGGTGACATAACTCTTCACCCCCTAGGGACATGCAGTAGGACTGTGAGGTGCTCACCCCAGCAAGCAGGAAGGGCAAGCGGGAGTGATGGGACAGGCCAGCCTGAGCACAGCATCATCTGCCAAGCAAAGAGTGAGGGGAGGCCCAAGCAGGCAGCAGGCAAAGGGCCCAAAGAGACGCCCTGGGAGAGTACAGCATTATTTTGCTGCAGCTGTAGGTACCAAGAGCTGTAGGTACTACATGAAGCCACACTCTGCTCCCTATCCGTGAAACAGGACAATCCTAGTTCCTTACCTCACAGACAACTGGCTGTCACAACAAACTTATTAAAACACTGAGCTAATGGAGACTTCTGAGTATCTTAGAAAGCATACAGACACCTCTACTACAGGACACAAGTTAAAACCTGTCTTTTCAGAGCCTTTTCTTTCCAGAAGCACTCATACTACAAGGGTTTTGGTTTCATTTGGAACCAGGAGGCTTGTTCTGAATCTACGATGGCTTCCTCCCCTCTCGTTTGCCAAGCCAAACCACCATGCTAAGCTGGAGAAATACCCCTCACATCAGCCGATTTCCATTGCTTCAGCCCTCCGTGGCGAAAGAAGATGGGTCTCACCACTAAAGCATTAAACAAAAACTCAGTATAGAGAATAACATGCAGAGGACAGAAAGAGGTCTGACTAGCACTGTATTCAAGGTACACCAAGTCAGTATGTCTAAACAGGTATCATTTTTCTAAGCCACTTTTTTTAACATTTCAATTTTAAGGTTGGGGTTTTTTCTTTTTAAAAAAAGCTAAGAAATGTGAAACTGAAGTATACTGAGAACCAGTCATAACTGTAATAGCAGAAAATAATTTTAAAGGTAAATCCCAAGAACAAAACTTTGTGCCAAAGCATAAAAGAAACCATTTGAATGTGTAGGACCCACTATTATACACCTAGAGCCTGAGCCTGCCAAAGAGCCAAGCCAGCTTTTGGCAACAGATATGGAGAGAATATTTTCTTCTTTCGGTTTAGTCAGTTAGTTCATTACAATGACTCGTTTACCCGAAGTTGGAAAATGCTTTGGAGTTGCAGAAACAGGAATCTTGTTTTCTTCCTCCAGTCAACAAAAATGAGGAGTGAAGGAGCAAAATCTACTAATACTAGATCAGCATGACAAGAAAGAATCAGTGCAATTAAAAAAAATAATTTGTATTTCATTTGCTTAATAAAAAAGCTTGTTATTTATTAAGCAATATTACCTCAGAATGTACCATATATTTCCTCTTCACATACAATTACCAAGGTTTTTTTTAAAAACTGATTTTAATACTTAGGGTTTTGACAGGGGAGACGGCACTTGTAATTACATTTCACTGCAAAGCCAAGTGCAGTCTATCATAAACAGCAGGTTAACAAAAAAAAAAAAATCAATCACCCAGCAAATAAAGTAATTTGTTATTTTCCAAAATAAAACCCTAACTAAATCTGTACAAGGCTATCCAATTACTTAAATAGATACTTGTGCACATTGTATAGATTAGCAAAAAGGAGAACTAAATTTACATTAAAGGCCATATTTAGCTGCACATCAATATGTTTTAATGGCTATCCAACACTGTGAATCACCCTCTCTTTAGGAAAAATAACTAAAAAGCACACATGCAAAACAATATCAGAAATGATTTTGTATATCAGTTCTCCTGTTTGCCATTTAAAAAAAAAAAAAATTGTCACAATCAAAGCACGATGCAAGGTCTGTACAAATGACGGCGTTCCTTAGCGAGCCAGACCGTTCCGTGACTGCATGCAACATTTGGCCAGGCAGTGAAAGCAGCGACTCTTATGCCCATGGCTGCAAGCTCCGGTTGCAACACCATTTGTCACGTATGTGAAAAAGAGTTAATGCTTAAGGAACACATTTCACATGGGTGATAATGGGAACTGGGAGACCTTTGGAAAAGCATAGGTCACCCCCGCATTTGGCTCCTGGAAGCAAAGTAAGTCTCTTCCACATTACCAAAAAACTTCCCTTTTTCAAATGCTGATCTGCAATTCCTCTTCCATCTATTCCCTGAAGGTTTTCCCCTCTTTCATTTAAATCTGGGTAATTAAACCAACAAAGCCAATCTCTTGCTAGTCCTAGCAATCCAGACTTCACAAACTTCTCCGAGTCACAGACACAAATTCTTCCTCAGCTTTCTTCCCACTTACAATTGACTAGTGTTCTTGAAATGAAGACTGCTGGGGCTGAGACTTAGGAAACAATCCGGAGGAGACTAATAAGCACTTGAGACCAGCCTTCCAGGGTGCAAAATTTTACACTGAAGCATCTGAATGACTATACATCATTAGCGCAAGTCTATCTTGCCTGGGATCTTGTCCCCAGTAGAGAAGAAGTCTCTGTTTCAGGAAAGGCTTAACAGACAGAAAAAGCAATCTTTCCCCAGTGTAATTATAGGATTTCCCCACCACCACCATACAGGCTGTTAGGCTTAATATCTTCCCTGTATTCCTCTACCCTCTTTTTAAAACCTATTTGTACTTTTAGACTCCACAGCATCCTGCAGCAGTGAGTTCCATAATTTCACACAGGCAGAAGAAGTACTTGCTTTAATCTCGCTGGCTGGTAATTTCATTGCCTGCTCTAGTTGCGTACTATCAGAAATAATTGCTCCCCATACTACACTAGTGTGTGATTTTATGGATTATACCTCCCTCAGCAGCCTCCTTTTCAAGCCAAAGTGACCTAGGCATTCCTATGGAAGTTTCCCCAGGCAACTTCACTGCTCATTTCTGTATCTTTTTTGGTGCCACTACAAACCTTCCTAGTAGTCAGGAAAGCATGCTGTAATAGGGACCGATACACATCATGGATTCAAACAGTAACATACAGCTAACTTCTGTTCTACTCCCCGCTCCTTTCCCACTACAGTTTTATTTGCCTATTTGACTCCAAATTGAAAATTGAGCTCAGCTTTCTCTTTTATTCACTAACCAGATCGTTTCCTAAAATACGATCCCAGTTGCCAGACCAGTTGTGGGAGGTCTATCAGCAAACAGGACCGAACAGCTCAAGGAGACCTCACTGTTTCTGTTAAGCAGAAGAGCCACGAGAAAGCCTCGCTAAAAACTACCAAGAGGAAAAAAAAATACTGCACTTTCGGCCCACTTCTCCACACCTGCGAAACTCAGCCACTGCCCATCAGCATGGTTCAGTTGGCTGTGCGTACGCTATTAATTCGCTCTCTTCTTTGAGGTTTAAAAGAAGTTGTAATTTGTCCCAGCTGGGAGGTCATAAAAGCCAGCGCATGGTCAGTCACGGATGGCTCTGATGACTCAGCTGGTGCGAGGTAGCTTGCTAAGACACTATCTCCAGTGTGTTTGAGCCCGGTGTTTACTGTGCAACGTGCGATACGTATTCTCAGGCCACATGCCATGAAATATTTTACAGCCCGTAACCTTCTTCCCCTGGAAGCCGCTCCCACAGTCTTCCCGAGTCCTCTTCCAGAGAACCCATTTGCTCAAGCCATTTGATGGTGACACAACCACTCAGGCTGCCAACTGAGAAATATCTTTTACACCCATCAGCACACCTGTTCTTGCAACCTGGTGCCCTTCCTGGCACCCTGGGACTTAGCAGGAACAAGTGCATCCTCAGCCTTCTGTGAAAACAGCTCAGCCCTTCATTTCCTCACCCCCCAGGAGATGGTGGGTCCATCACTCCACACTCACAGCACAGCCCCAGTCAGGCGCCTGGCACCTACACCAGGCTGCCTGACCCAGCACAACGGCGCTCTAAACTGGAGGGAGCTGGTCCTCTGGCACCGGGGTGAGGCTGCGGAGACCACAGCCGCCATGGTAGAAAGGCAGCGGCACAGCTGACAACAGCCCATCAGCCCTAACCCCATCGCTCTGCAGGCTTCAAGCTGCAGCCAGCCTCGCGCAGCAGTGCCCGCTGGAAATATCCCAGTAGCTACTGGTGGATGTGGCAGGGAGGACCCATCTGCCAGGGAACGTTCTTTCCAGTAGCCTCCAGTGATGACTGCGACCAACACCCTCACCCCAGAGCCTCGGGTTCCTCGCACCCTACCGCCTCAAACCTCAGCTCCTGGACAGCTGTGAGAAGGCTTGGCTTTGCCTGTGTTTTAAAGCACAGGGCCGGTAGGAAGATGAGAACTCACTGTTCAAGAGGGAACATGGTGAAACAACAGTCTCCAGTCCTCATTCACCAGGAGAAAAAAAGGATTACTTCTGTCATGGGGACAATACCAACACCGACCTCAGATGAGTTCCTAGAAAGTGGGAAGGAGCTCCCCAATGCTGTAATGCTGGGTTTGCGCCATTTGACCTCCAAGCCCATCAGCAGAGCTTCACAGTGCTCGATCAATGACAGAAACCACTTTTATGTGAAGTCCTTTTTAGGAAAAGAAAAAAAAAAAAAAAAAAAAAAAAAGGAGAAAGAGAAAAGGAAAATGCGGTTTGCAGACATTTAATGCCTCATTGTGGCCCTACTAACTGGATAAATCTGTCTCTGAATTCTAGTACTACTATCTCTGGCACTTTTATTAAACATTTCATTTATCTGGTAGAATTCCAAGGTCCTGGATTTCCACAGAACCCCACACCACTTAGAAAACATTCCTAGTTATTGTTAATAGATGTTTTGGAGGATCCCACTGAAGACATAATGGAAAAATCACTTCAGCCATACTCTGTTGAAATTCAAACTATATAAAGAATCTCACTCTCTGCTACATTCCATCAGTTTGAAGGATACACTTTACTGGATGCCAGTTGGTTTCCTCCAGATTAAACTCTCAAGACTTTTCCAAACAAATAATTTCTAAGCTTCATCAGGCCCTACCTGAGCTAGCTCAAAAACAAAAAAAACAACCAAAAAACCACAAAACCCCACAAACAAAAAACCCCTACAACAAGAGCAGACCAAAAACCAAAAAAAACCCCAAACAAACAAAACAAAAAATCCGCCAAGAAATCACTCATCATTCCTATTTATAACAACATTTAATTTTATTTTAAAATTAAGCATACAAACTCTGGATTTAATATTAGCCAGCTGTTAAGAGTTTAACACATACAGCCCAGTTGTCACATTCAAAGTATTTTTGTGGAGTTGTACTAACACTTAACTCTCACAGTCACACCCAATGCTACTCTTGGCTTTACACACATTTTTAAAATGATTTACAACGCTGTTTATTTCCGTGTGCAAACATTCCATAGAACATCAACATAAATACCGCAGAGAGAATCTGTGTCTCTCTCTTTTTCATACTCATTTTCTCTCTAGGCTGTCTTAACCAGCACAGTATTTGCAAACTGTGTAAGAACAACACTGAAGCAAAGAAACTACATGTGGCTTAACAAGGAATAACCTTTGGAAAATCATTTAGATGAAGAATCATTTATAGCTTTCCTTAATTGCTATACCTAGTTCACTTTGGAGCTCAGTAGCATTACAGAAGAGAAGCAATACCATCTATCAGTGAAAAGCTTAACTTCTTTCAAAATCCTTTATTTACCACTGCTCCAGACATTCCATAAACAAGTTCAACTTCAGCTGGAGTTTTCTGCATTTGTCTTCCTGCCAGTGGTGGCATGGGGGGGGAGGGCAGAGAAATCAGTATAATCTTGGCTTGAGTTCCATATGTTACTAAAGAAGTAGATAAAGAGAGTAGCTGTCCTCTGTGCTCCAACAAAACACTGCCCGAAGACAACTCAGCAACACCAGAACCAATACGGTCTAAATTTGGCTTGGGTTGTAGACCTAAAAAAAATAACCATGACAGCAGGAATCAATTGCCACAACTCTGCTGTTAAAGGCACAGGAGTTTTGGTGGCCTGTCTGGTCTCTTTGCTCACGCTGTATCTGAACACATACCCAGGCTCGGATTGGCTTCTTCACAATCACCTAAAGGAACATCCCACCGGTGGGCTGTCCTGGGTGGCCCCTTCCCTCAGGGGCACAGGGACACACTGTGACCTAAAAATTAATTGTTGTTACAATGCTAGCGGCTGACCCCCAGCCACTGCCTTTGCCAGCGGATCCTCCCTTGTCAGACAATGAAGGTGTACGTGATCTAACAAAGAGGAAAGCCCTCCTACCCCCAGGAAAAAAATAACACCTGGGACAACCGAGTATGCAGCCTGCTCTGCATTCAGCTTCAGGGAGCCCTGGGAAGGACAGTGGTCAGGGGAAGGCGGCAGTGATTGCTCTGGCAGCCACATCTGGCTGCCGGCCCTCCCAGGCGTTCCTTCCCAGGGCCAGGAGCAAGATTGTGTCAGAACAGCTACGCCTGCACCGCGTGCCTGCCTCTCCCAAAGCCAAGTTCAACACGCGGGCTGTGGGCACAGAAACACCACCCTGCCCACGTGTGGCTGATCCAACCATAGGGACAAGGTGAAGCAGTAGTATCTTGCTCTCTCCAGCTGCTCAGCAGAGGTAGGTGACCCCTACCAAAAAAGCCAACAGTCAAACAACAAGCGCCCCACAGCCCCCAAACACCATGTGAACTAAAAAGCCAGGAGCAAATCAGATCACTCCGTCACCGATTTCTGTAGTAAACACATGTTTCCATGCTACATTACAAATACCAAGCCTCGCCACTGCCCTGCAGAGGTAAGTTCATTATTATTTTATGCCTGTTGCACAGATAGGGAAAGCAAAGGCCAAAGTAAACATTTTCAGAAGCACTTGCTTGTGAATTGCTGTCGCTCTGGGGATGCCCAGCTGAAGGCACTGAACTGCAAATACTCCAAAACAAACGCATGCCAGAAAACGCAAATTAGCCAATTTTTGGAGTGTAGGTCGGAACCACACTACCGGCCAAAAAACACAGGTTGCCTTAGCTCTTCTTTCTTGCAGTAAGCATGTGATTAGGAAACCTTTTGTCAGAAGACTTTAGAAGGCAAGCTATGACCAGTAAGCACTCAAGGACCCAAATAACTTTTCTAAAAGACAGAAGCCTCACTTCTGCATAACTGCGCAAGACTTCACCTCCTGCTTATCACCACTTCTATCAGCAGAGCGCTGCTTAGCCGCCTCCCTCCAAAAGGCACTTTGAGATGCAAGGTGTAATATGCATGAAAATCATCATTAAAGTATCCTCTGTTTAATTGGGGCATTTCAGATTGGGGCTGCTGTTTTAATGGGTTGCCTCCCAGGAAACTGACTTCACCTGTAATGACACAGTGAATAGTAATGACCAGTGTTTAATTGGGGCAGTGTTAGTAAAATTTTGCTTCGGAGGGATTAAATTTAGCTGGTGCCAAGGAGTTAAGTGATTAATCAGGTGTTAAATAGTATGTACTTCTAAACAATGGCCTGCTCCCATTCAATCCTACACCCACTGAACTTAATGAGAGTTTTGTCATTGACGCTAACAGAAGAAGGATCCTCCTCCTAGTACACAAGTTCCCTAATAAACATAAAGGAACATACTCTGCACTAACAGATACTCAGCCTTGGTTAAGGGTAACAGGATTCTGGCTGCATAGTGCTGAACAGTCCCTCAGCATGGGAAGCCTCTGGTGGGAGAGAGCTCTCTGCAAAAACAGCATCAGTGAAGTACGAGGAGACATAAAGCACTACTTAAAAACTAAGTAAATCCAGGGAAGCCAGTTAAGGTTGAAAGCTCGAACACTATGCCGATTCTTTACCCTTCAGCTTACATGATCAAGTCTTTTTTTCCCCCCCTCTTCCTTTTTTTAAATGACTACAGAGTACCTCCTCAAATCTGAAGTGAGCCCCAGTGAGACAAGTCCTCGAGCTACAGGGTTCTGTGCTGCCTCTTGCGGTGCCCATGCAGTCACCAGGGCCACTACGTACAGCTCACTGCACGAGAAAGCGTTCACATCCACCAGCGTGCAGCTGGGTAAAATCTCCACTGGAGTCAGCTGTGAAACCCAACTCGCAGGAAGGCCCCGTGCCTTCTTCAGTGCTGTCCACAGAAAGCACTCTCAGCTCAAGCATCAGCCAGGCACACACAAGGGAGCCCAGGCTCGGAGAAGCCCTGGTCTGGGAGATCTGAAGCAGACAATTCCCTGCCCGCCCTGCACCGCGCCCCTCCCCCCC
>VZTL01002780.1:0-19780 GCA_013400535.1 Scopus umbretta | reverse complement strand
GGGGGGGAGGAAGACGAAGGAGAACTCGGCCACCTCTGCTGTCTCAATCTCTCTCTGCGGTGTTAAAAGACAAGTTTTCGGTGTCCTGGCTGGTTTTTGGATGCACCCGCTTCACTGCAAGCCCCGAACGTGCCCGGGAGCGCGGTCCTGCTCGCACCCGCGCCGCTGCAAGGCAGAACCGCCTCTGGAGCCTGCTGTAAGGGTGCTGTGCCTTGCGAGAGAACGGGCTCCTCTTGGGTCGTTCCGCGCTACC
Source organism: Scopus umbretta (assembly GCA_013400535.1). Lineage (NCBI taxonomy): Eukaryota > Metazoa > Chordata > Aves > Pelecaniformes > Scopidae > Scopus > Scopus umbretta. The sequence goes on along the minus strand of VZTL01002780.1, from coordinate 19,527 downwards.
GAAAACGGCGGACGGGAGGGAAGCCTACCACGGTGTGTTGAAGCAAGCCTTAGCTCGCGTTAACCGTGGCATCCGCTTTAAGGGCGGCACGCGTGCAGCAGGTGCGGTGCTGCTTCGCCTGCGTGGCCGAGAGGCGAGCCTGCTGGCATCTCCCGGTGGGCATCCCGTGGTGGGCTACCGCAGGCCGCGTTGCAAACCAGGTCCAACTCCCCGCAGCCTCTTACAGCTTCGTTTTGGCCAGTCCCTGAGACCAAATGAGGAAGAGGGAAGGAAAGAACTATTCCCTCTCAGCCTAGCGACCGATGACCCCCTTGTTGGCCCCTATAGGGCCAACTCAGTAATAAAGGTTTCGTATTTACCTGTCTTCCCTCAGTGAGGCTGAGCTGCTGGAGTAGGGTCGTTCCATCTCCTGCTTTTACGCTGCGGCTCTCTCCCCTGTTATTCTCTCTGCTTCATCCCCATGACTTTTCTCCTTTCTACCTGCATGATTACCACTGGCTTTCCCTGAGTCCTGAGTCATTATTCTGTATCTCATGGCAAGTTGGGGGATTTTGTGATTCCTTACATTAAGTGTGGAAATTGGAGATGGAAAATACCTGTTAGGCCATCTACTCCACTCCCCTGCTGGCAGAGCATTTACAGCACATGCTTGATTGCTCTGTCTGCTTTCATTTTACATTCCTCAGGTAATGGGGCTTCCACCTCTTTCTTTTGGAGACTGTTTCACAGTCCAGCAAGTCCTATGGTCAGGAAGATACTTGGCCTATGTTTTCATTTGCCCGGTTTCAATCAATTACTCCTGGTTAAAAGCACATATTGTACTCCCCTAAAGAATTTTTCTCCCCTCTGGCTGTTTGTGCCTTGCACCCAGGTATGGCTTCTTTTCCTAGTCATTGCCATTCGTTCTTTTTTTCTTCTTTCGTTAATCAGTCCCTGCAGCCACTTTATCACTGTCATTGGTCTTCTCTGATTCCCATCCAATTGGTCATCATCTCCTCAGCCCACGGGTGCCCGCATTTAGGGTACACGTATCTGCCACATCCTTTGCTAATGCAGCCAAAACCTCATCACGGTTTAGTTTCTTTCCAAGTTGCCTCAGAAGCTGGTACAAAGTTTGTCACCTGCCATTGCCCTGAATCAGATCTGGTCCTGTTACTCCTCAGTGTTCCCTCTTACAGTGCAACTGCAATCTGTTTTTCTCCGCGGAGACTGTGGTGAAGCTATGTTTCCCGAGTCTCATTTTTCTGCCTGGAGTTTCGACATCGGTTCTTTCTGGGGCCACTGATATTTGCTGTTCCTTCCACTTTGATTAATGGCCCTTACAAATATAGGCCTTGATCCATCTGGGCAGACCTCTCAACCAGTATGAATGGTTGCAAGTGTCTTGTCTGTCCAAGATCACAACCTGGTTTAGAGCTGTTCTCTTCTGGCTCCTTCTGTCCTTTTTTTCCACTACTCCACTAAATGTGAGTGCAATGGATGGTAACTAGAAAAGGTAGGGAGAGAAATGGTACATGTGTAGAGAAAGCCACAGGTGTGAGTGCAGCACCTTTCCAGCCAGAAGTCAATCCCACTGAAGCTGCTGTAAGAAAGCTGGGGAAGGAAACGTGGCTGGGCAAAACGCGCCACACCAGCCTGTAGCCTGCCCTTGCCAACAGAAGCAGATACATCTTAACCACGTGTCCTGGTTTCAGCTGGGATAGAGTTAATTTTCTTCCTAGTAGCTGGCATAGTGCTGTGTTTTGGATTTAGTATGAGAATAATGCTGATAACACCCTCATGTTTTAGCTGTTGCTAGGTAGTGCTTACACTAGTCAAGGACTTTTTTTTTTCTCAGCTTCCCATGCTCTGCCAGGTGTGCAAGAAAACTGGGAGGGGGCACAGCCAAGATAGTTGATGCAAACTGACCAAAGGGCTATTCCATACCATATGGCACCATGCTCAGTATATAAGCTGGGGGGAGTTGGCCGGGGGGGCAGCAATGGCTGCTCGCGGATGGGCTGGGTGTCAGTCGGCGGGTGGTGAGCGGTTGCATCACTTGGGTTTTTTTCCTCCCTGGGTTTTGTTTCTCTCTCTCTCATTGTTCTCCTCTTCACTACAATATTATTGTTGTTGTTGTTGTTATTATTAAATTACTAAACTGTTCTTCTCTCAACCCATGAGTTTTTTTACGTTTGCCCTTCCGATTCTCTCCCCCTTCCCACTGCAGGGGGAAGGGTGAACGAGCAGCTGTGTGGTGTTTGGTTGCCGACAGCAGCTAAACCACAACACCATGCTAGCCAGATGCTAGCCACAGTGACTGGAGAACATCTTCAAACCCTTTGAACAAGGAGGGCCAAACTCCTTGTAATGTGTTAGCTTCTCTGCTTGGTTATACCCTTGTTTCTCTGACCTGATCTCTTGTGGTTCCTCTCATTAGTTCCATCTCTTGAGACTTCAGACTATACAGTCCTGGCTGCTGCTCTGTGCAGGACAAAAAAAAGCGCTACCAAATCTCCTGGTGACCAGGATGGTCTATGGTCGCAGGACAGTTGCTCTGGAAATGTGAGGAGAAAGGTTCTCCAGCTGTCAGTTCCCCTTTAGATCCATTCCGCATGGAGATTGCACAGAGCGGAAAGGAAGTCCATTAGCTCATATTAAACCTTGAACAGGCTCCCAGTTAGTTTCCTTCCCTCTCACCTAGAGGCTACTGCTTAGCTTATCTCCAGGGAGGACCCTTTAATTAAAAGCAGGATTTATGATCCCACAGAGCCACCTTTCATCGACACCATAGCCAGAAATCCCCTAACTTTTTGCTCGGATAGATGGCAGCAACAATAATTCAGGCAAAAGGTAACCGTACTCTGGCCTGTGAAGTGAGGCCAAGTTCCTGCCTTGCTCAGGGCTCTCCCAGGAAAGGGAGATGGGCGGCGTGTTGGGGGACAGCAGCAGGATGAGAAAACCCATAGACAGAAGTACATTCTTTCTCCTCGTAGCGGCCTGAAAATCTGGCTTTGGATGCTTGTATTTTCTGGTCTAGAGTTTGTCCCTGAAAACAGAGCAAGCCCTGAAGAAAAGGAGGCAAACCGACCTTTCATTGGGACTTTTCATTTTCTGCCCGCAGCGGAGTGCCTGCATACCAGCTTCCACTGATCCTCTGTCACCCGGGCCTCTTTTACAGCCATGAGACTCCCGATGCCTTCCTATCTGCACTTTCTCAGCAGCTAGGCTAGTTTTTTTCATCTGTCCCTAAAGGGTGTTGGAGCCTTTTTCCCAAAGGAGTTAGGCACTTGGGAACCTACATCCAGCCGAAAGCCAAGGGTTTAATTTCTTCTTTTGTATTCTGGTTTTCTGGTTTCAGCAGTGCAGAGCAGTACCTCAGACTTTTGCAGTAATCATTGACTTCTCCTCTCTTTTATTAAGGAGTCTTTGTTCATGGTAGTACTTTTTCGTTCCTCTTTATATTCGCAAAGGCACTCATTAGTTCCCAGTGCCCAGTTATCATTAACTCCTTCTGCTGTTTCTCGCTGTTATCTTTTCCTTCCCTTTATCTTTCCCCAGCACAACTTAATGACTCACTCATTCAGTGCTCACGTCTTTGCTTCATTTTTATTACTAGTTTTATTTTTGTCTTCCAATGTTTGAGCAGATACAAATCGTCACTTGATGTGACTTGATGCGTTGGCTGACATTACTGAGCCTCACCAGAGATGACTTTTCCAGATTGAGGGACAGGATCACGCTCTTAAGGAACAAAGCACAGCAGGAGACAGTGGTGAATTCCAAGAACATGCCAGGATGCAATGTTGTTAGCATGTAACAGAGTTTTTGGTCCTGAGGACACACCAGGAAATCCGTGAGCGTTGGTGCACAGAGGTGCTGTGGAAGTGATCCCCATTGCACATTTAGCACTACGATTCTTTTTTCCCTTACCAGATTTGTTTCTGAAACCGAATTGTATTTTACGGCCCCAGTGTCCATCAGTCATGCTGCTTCTCATCATTAGCAGTAAGATTAGCTTTCACTTCATATTCTCAGGCAAGTCCCTTTTCCAGGAATCAGGCAGGTTAATGTTTCTTGTGGTAGAAGTTCCAAATCCTTGGCTGTTTAGGAATATATATGAAATTCAGTCTGATGTTTTAGAGTGATAAATGCTCTATCTGTATTATTTGCATTCTTGTTTTTTCACCTAAAAGCCTAATAATCTTCTTTGAGATTCAGTGGTCTTCTAAATGCTCGGGGCTGTCTCCATGAATACGATTTGCACCAGTATAATTATTTTGGTAAAAAGTTTGTTTGGGTTGTTGGGGTTTTTTTGGTTGGTTTTGGTTTTGTTTTGTTTTAAATTAAAATAGTGATACTAGTGCATTCCCTAAAGCTGCAGGCATTTTGATATAAAGATACTTATACAATTTACGTAGGCACTCACATAGCTTTCCCATTGCAGAAACCCACTACAGTCAAAATGGAAATGCAAAAATCCTGGTATGACACCTATTCATCCAGCAGCAAATATATGTAAAAAAAGAACCCTGAACATGCTTAGTGCTCTAAGCTATGTCATCCTTACACATCGTCATATATGGGATTATTTTGAATCATCTAATATATTGCTTCTGTAAATAAGAGAAATGTTTTTCTACTGCTGTAAGTGTGACTTTTCTGTTAGGAGAAAGGGGAAGGAGGATTGAGGACTGTTCTGATTTAATTCCTCTTTGTTGTTCAATGCAGCGCATCACCTTCTGAGAGACAGGTTTATAGTCACTTTTGAAAAGTGGACTTCATCGCACAAGTCACTGCTTAGATGCATGTTGACAATACTACTCCTGGTACATACTTTTATGCCGCAGCATGTAAAAATGAGGCAGTGAGTGGCCCTGACAGAGCTCCTGAGAGCACTAACTCCAGTGACACCAACCTGGCAATAGCTAAACCAGACTATCAGGTTGGGCTAAACTGCATGGGACCACGGGCCCCTCTCATACCACTGTGGAGCAGAGATGCACACCTTGGCAACCACAAGGCTGTTACAGCCAAGTTCTTGTTACCTCTTCTAGTGTTCTGGTTACAGTATGGTGCCCCAAAGCAAAGTTTCCAGGGCTAGCACCCCGTAAAAGTGCCCCATCCCACACTGCTGTGCGGTGCAGGCCACAGCACACCCTCCTTTGGCCGTGCCAGCAGCTGCCTTTAGCACTGTGAAAAGGCACAAAGGAATATATCATCCGTGTGTCTCTGTGTGTGTGCATCCCTGTGTTTCAAGCCAGCTCGGTTCCCCTCGCTGTGGTGCAAGCAGCTGCAGACTGGCAGGGATACCTTAAACTGGAATCCTGTGGTCCCTCAAAGCCGTGCTCGTAGCCCTCTTGTTCACTGCCAGAGATGAGAGGCTTGGCCAGGCGCTGGTCCTTGCCTTGACCCTACAAAATCTTACCCCGGCAAAATGTGTGGAAGGGTCACCAGGCATACAGAAGGGCCAAGGACTGAAAGCAGGGGACATCTGCCTGTGTCTGGAGATGGGTAAGGCCTGGCAGGCTGTACCAGAGGCTCTTCAGAGGAGGGAGAGCTGAGCCTTGGAGGGCTGAGAGGAAGAGAGAGAAGTAGCAGGGAGCTGCAGAGGAGCCGGGTAAGAGGCTGGCCTGCACCGGGTGAAACCTCCCCACTTGACCTACTTTAGCAGGGGTGGTTGTTTAAATGAAATTTAAATCTCTGCAGATATGTGAGGAACTTCCCAACATCACCCGAAGACTACACTGGTCAAGCACAACGCGCAGCCAGAGCCGGGACCGAGGTCCTCAATGCCACAGAGAGATTGCTGTGGGCGTGCGCTCATTTCTTGAGCAGGCAGCGCTCCACAGGTTGCGCAAAACCACCAGTAAATGAGGGAAAGCAACAAAGATTACCAAAAATAGGATTTTTGGAAGACAATTCGGCAAAGTGCTAGATCCCCAGCTACCAATTTCAGACATAAGCTATACCTTCATGTTTTATTCTTGCGTAGTCCTGAAGTGTATGTCGATATTGACAACATCATGAAATCAAAATAATGAGTTAGTTGCCTCATTTTGCCTCTCTAGAGCAAGAAAAACTGCTCTGGAAAATTCTTTAAATTGTATTTTCTTATCTTGCTCCTGGATTTTGTCCTGTAAAGTACATGTTTTCAAACTTTTCCTCCAAATTTTGAATGCTAGAAAACTTGTTTCTTTTATTTCTGTCTTTTTGTCTTTATTTTCTTTGTTATTTTTCTCCCTCCCTCCCTGCTTCCTCACCTTCCCACCTGCCTTCTTATTTCATATGTAATTACATGATTCAGACCAGGAAAATTAAGGAATAACAAGATATGTGATGAAACACAAGGTAAAAGTAGAAAGACCATCAAGCTGTATTCTGTTACTGCAAAGCATTTTAAACAAAAATAAACAAAAAATAGGAGCTGAAGGGACAGCATTCAAATTCTGTGTCAGATAAGTCCAAATTGATTTACACTTTCATGTACTATGGCTGTTTTTTACTTCTCCAGTTCACTCACCTCAGCTGCAGAGGTGAAGCAAACTTTTCTCAAAACCCAGTCCTGTCTATTAGTAATTATCTTCACAGGCTCACCACCCCTCCCTCCTTTTTCAGCATCATTTTCTCCACAGGGTGACAGGATTACAGCTGTCGTGCCCGTTTGGAGTTGTGGTGCACACTCTGTCATCCGTGTCATTGTAACTCTATATCTTGCTGGCAGTAAAAGAGTGACACAAATTGTTTTCCTGCCAGATAAACATTGTCTAGTAGATTTAATGCTCATAATCTAATGTGAGGAATAACATTATATGAGCAACAGCAGTCAATCTGCTTACAACGATTGCCTGGTATTGCAGGCAAAAAAAAAATTGGGTACTGCTGCTCCAAGCTCAGCACCTTTCTGCCCAGTTCTGCACCCTCCGGGGCAGGGGCTTACAGTGGCATGACCACACAGCTGCAAAACCAGTGGGTTAATGTGGAAACTCAAGCTTGGAAATGGAAAAGGAAAAGGAAATGGAAACTCAGCTCAAGGCTGAGTAGGAGTAGCACATGCTCAGCAAACGGCAGAATGAAAGCCTGGCAAATGAAAAAAAGCAGCATGAGTACAGCTTGTTGCACAGAATTGTGATTTATCTGCTTTTATTTTCAATAGTTCCAGTGGCATCATGATGTAGGATTTTATAGCCTATTAAATCATGCCTGACGTTTATGGATATAGTACATGCATTATGGATAGGCAGTAGCCTCTCCATGGCTGAGCCACAAACAGTTTCTACTCGCAGGTCTTACTCCATCTTCACGCCCTTTGATAACTTCAGCACAGAAACTGCCAAATACACCCCAAAGACAAAGATTTTGTCCAAGAATACAACAAATAAAGAGCTTTTCTATGCCCATTGAGTTACAGGTCATTCAGATTGCCCTGTTCTAAAATGGCCCTTATTTCCGTTGCTGTCTTCTATTTCCAAAAGCAGGTCTGCATCCAGAAGGGTTAACTGCAGCTTCTTCAGGCGCTGCATATTCTGCAATCTTCATCAGAGCAAACAGATCACACTTTCACAGGGAAGAGGTGGTAGTCAGCCCAAGTCGCTGACGATTTTTTTTTGGTGTGTGTAGGGAGTGGCATAATTAAGACTGGAAATTTCAGCTGACCCAGTATTAGCTTGGGAGATGATTGAGAAGAGCTGCAGAGGTGGGTGGACCTGGGTGCCAAGGCCTGACCTTATTGGGTCCAACTCTTCATGGGTCTCTGGTGGCTACGGAGGGCCCCCAGCCCCTTCTTCTTGCTTTCAACTAGAGCACTGTTCTTGGCAACATCAATCCCCGTTAGTTCTGTGTCCTTTTTGTGTGCAACAAGCAGGGGCAGTATCTGAGGATGCTTCCGCTCCTAGTTAATGTTGGGCATGGGTGGTGCTGGTGGATCAGACTGTGGAGCCCCCATGTGCATGCATGAAAGGACAGAGGCGTTGGACTTTGGACACGTTGCTCACTGCTTTGCGCTGTCCTCATGACCTATGGTTCGTCACTTGGACAGTGGTGGGATGGCAGCACCACCGCTGCTGTCCTCCTGGCACGAGGTCCACCTCCCCTTCCCACCCTTGCAGGCAGACAGCATCTCACTAGACAGACCCATCTTTGCGGCTACTGTGAAGAAAGCGGACGCCAAGTCTTGGGCCATACCAGTTGAGACAGGCTGAGAGGGCAGCCAGGAAGGAGGAGTCTCAAGAGCAGGGAGAGTGGCTTGGACAGGTCCTGTCAGCCATAGCAGAGGGAAAGGGAAGAGCGAGGCAACGGATCAGGATGGAAAAGGCAGTCGAGAGGAGAGGAGGACCAGGATTTTGGTTCAGGAGAGGCCTCACCAGCAGGTTCACGGGGAGAGGGAGGGACAGAGTTGTTGGAGGAGCAACTGGATAGGGGACCTTGACCGGGGGGGGGCGCGGGGGGGGGGGGGGGGGGGGGACGGGACTCAGCCTCCCTGCCTGTTATCCAGGGGGAATGGCCCATGGCCGGGGAGACTCCTCTGTGTCAGAGGACTATGGCACAGGGACCTTTGTGACCAGAAGGAGGGAAGGCTTCAGCTGCCCGGGGAAAACAGTTTTATATGCCAGGGCCTGAACTAAGCTCAGATTGCAGTGGTCACAGGTACCACCGCGAGAGATAAAGACACATTTCACTCTTAGATAGCATCTTACAAGCGGTAATTAAATTTTTACAACACCCATGTGAGGTAAGTGTGTAATTATCACTCCTATTTTAAAGCTAGGAGAGGAGAGAGGCCGAGCAGCTTGCCGAAGGCCAGGTGGTGAGTCAGTGGCGGTGCCGCCATCACCAACCAGCAGCTCCCGGTTCCCAGCCCGGCCCGCAAACCGCGGCGGCGTGGCAGCCTCCCCGCTGAGAGATGAAAGCAAGCTGATTTCTCAAGCGCTTTGATGAGAGAAGGAAGGTTAGAAATAGCCTGCGGCTGTTTCTAGAGAAAGTGTCAGAGCTGAGGGAGAATTTTGGAGGAGGGGAGCGAGAAAGGGGATGGTGGTGAAGTGACTATTGATACGAGTGGCTACGAAGGGAAGGGAACTGACAAACCAGAACCCAGTGACAGGGGAAGAAAATGGGTCAACAGAGAAGGTAGGTTTTCTTGAGAGAGGCCTAGAGGAGAGGAGGGCAGGCAGCAAGAAAGGAAAGAGTGGCGAGAAGGGGATGAAGAAAGAGGAAAAAATCCAGCGAGAGTGTGCATGGCAGCATTTGAAAGCTGTCGCATTAGGAGGCAGAAAAAGAAATGCCACTGAGCGTGGGGCCTTACAGTGCCTGGGCGACTATAACCATGCTATTTGTCTCTTGCACAGCAGCTGGAGATCTTGGAGCCCTCCGCAGAGTGGGGTAAGCGTCATTACCTTCGTTGCACCTATGGAAGAACTGAGGCTCAGAGCAGCGAACCTGTTGGCCTGTGGTCACCCAGCAAGGCCAACACATTATTCTGGTTTAAATTATTACAATAAATGCAACTTGAAGTAGGACTAGGACAGACAGGGTCACACAGTTCTCAGTGGCATAGGAGAGAAAAAGAGAAGAGACGACTGATGTCAGCCACCCAAATCTATTTTTTATAGCTCTGGAATACATAATGTCAAGTAAAATGACAGGTGGAGGCTGTGAGTTTTGGATCCTCTATGCTTTAAACTACATGCTAAGGAATACTAATAGGTAGACACACACTATATGGACACACACACAAATACACATGCACACAATAGCCCTGATGCTGGCATTGGTGTGGTCTGTGCCCTTAGACAAGTTATTTCCACAGTTTTCCTCCTTTCAGCAAAATTAAGGTAACAATTTGTACCTACAACTACAAAATGAAGACACACCTATACTCCAGAAGACTTTAACAATACCAAGTATTCTGAGGTTCCCAAAGTGTTTTGAGATAGGATAGGGTAGGCCAGTGTAGGCTCGGGTNTACATCTCTGTGAGATAAATGCTGCCTTTCAGTGTACCCGGTTGTGGTTTAACCTGGCAGGCAGCTAAGCACCGCACAGCTGCTCGCTCACTCTCCCCTTCCCCAGTGGGATGGGGAAGAGAATTGGAAGGAAAAAAAATAAAATTCATGGGTTGAGATAAAGACAGTTCAATAGGACAGAAAAGGAAGAGAAAATAATAATGATGATACACAAAACAAGTGATGTACAATGCAATTGCTCACCACCCGCTGGCCAATGCCCAGCCTGTCCCTGAGCAGCGATCGCTGCCCCCCGGCCAACTCCCCCCGCCCAGTTTCTATACTGCGCGTGATGCCATATGGTATGGAATAGCCCTGTGGCCACTTTGGGTCAGCTGTCCTGGCTGTGCCCCCTCCCAGCTTCTTGTGCGCCTGGCAGAGCATGGGAAGCTGAAAAGTCCTTGACTAGTATAAACACTACTTAGCAACAACTAAAAACATTAGTGTGTTATCAACATAATTCTCCTACTAAATCCAAACCACAGCACTATGCCAGCTACTAGGAAGAAAATTAACTCTATCCCAGCTGCAACCAGGACATCAGTAAAGAGAGACAGTGATTTACAACTTCTGATGCAGCTCTACACAACACCTTTTTTGACCGCTTGCTTTTGTAAAGAGACTGCATCTGGGTGAAGTATGCAAAGGTCAACACTTCCAAATGTGTTGGTCCTCTGCTGGTCCAGTGCACATGTGGCCAATGGGTTCATCTTCTCATGACTCCTTGTAAGGATGCACCAACCGTGTTAGAATGGCAGCTGATTCCTACTTTGAGGATGTCTTTTGTGGGATGAGACGTTCCTGGGTCGTTTTGACATGTGATACCCTGAGCAAGACACTTTATGTTTCAGCACCTCAGCTGCACAGCTGTAAAATGGAGATTGTACACCTTAGCTCTTGCACATGGATGACACCATGATGTATTCATGAATGGTTTTGATTGCATGGGCATGAGGATATAAAAATGCCAAGTTGCACAGCAGTCTGTCTATGTCATTCTGTACTGACACTACCAACGTTGAGACTCCTGCAGAAGTATTTGTCAGTGGGGGCACCTTCTGCCCATCAGAAGTTGCACTGAGACCACTAGCTCATTTCCCAAGGAGCAGCAAGAAGTTATGGGGTGGGAAGGACCGGAAGAGTAAAAAAGAATTTGTGACCAAAGCCCAAAGTACTTGGAATATGAGAGCTATTTCACATAATTCTACTATGTCAGCAGACTGAACTTATTTTGCTGGAAAATTCCCAACTTTTCACTTTTTATGCAAGAAAGTATGCAATGAAAACAGGCATAGAAAGAAAAAACAGTCTCATAAGCAAAAAGATGGCTTCAAAATTCAAAGGGCACATTCCAGCACGATGCTTTTTTTTTTTTGTGGCAAGCAAACCATGTTTTTTTCCACCATTAGAGGACAAGGAAGTGTGAGGAGCATAAGTGACAAAGTGCTTTCCTGCAGAATTGTACCAGCTTTATAGCTCTTTAGGATTGATGGAGGATCACTCTGGCCCTGTCCTGTTTGAATGAGCAGTGAAAGCATCCATTGTGCTTTATTGTTTCCTTGTTACAGCCTCTCCTTGCAGGTGACTGGGGTCGGCACACCCTTTCCTACAAATGTTGTGGGTAAGGCTACAAGGAGGGCTTAGACTGTGTAGGTCTCGCTGAGACTTCACCCAAACTCCTCACCTGCTCTCCAACATTTCTTCGAAGGTACTATTAGGTTTGTGACAGCAACATACAGGTGGGAGCCGAGTGGAAGCATACAGGATCATGTCTCGGTGACCCTGTAAAGAACCTGGTAAGTAAGTAAGTAAGATGTCAGAAATGGCCATTTCAGTCAGGTAAGAATTTAGCTGCCCCAGAAAGTAATTTAAGCCTGTGTGTAGATTTTTCTATCGGTAGAGCAATTCATGCTGGAAGTGGTTTTGTTTTTTTTCTCCACTGATGCAATAACATTATGGTGTTACGTAAACTGTTGTGTGGACAGCAATGTTCCGCTGTAAGCGTATCCATAGTTTATGGTCCATTTTTTGCCTGATAACAGCTATATTGGCATTAGTATTTGTATATAGGTGTTTGCAAATCCATATTAGAAGGTTAAACGACCGTCCCAGCGGCAGGGTAGTTAAAGTCCTACCATTTCTATGTGTAGACAACCCCCGAGTGCCAGCAATGCTATTTCGTTTCTTAGGTTCAAAGTGGGAGGACTGTTTAGAGCTCTATTGTATCTTATGAACAGTGTCTCATTTTGTAGCAGCTGAGATGTCCTTGGGAAAGGGAACTATTCTGTGTTCCCCACCCTGAATTCCCTGCCAGAAATAGGTCTGATCCAAACAGCTGACAAAGAAAAGATCAGATCTGGGGTCGCTAGTACCATAAGTTCTCACTGATCAAGAATCTCTTTGTTTAGAGAGCATCTGTGTAGTCCTGTGGGCCTCGTGTTAGAAAGCAATGGAAATGGGGACTGGTTTGTTACATTCCCCTTCTAGGCCTGGGAAAGTCTCAGAAAGCAACAGTTCCTGAGCAGCCAACTTCCACGTGGTCACGTTCAGACACCACACTTGCAGGTGGTGTGGCATTCCAAGTCTTCCTCAAGAGGAATATAAAAACACAGGAATGACTATACCGGCTCAGACCAAGGATCCATCTAGTGCAGCATCTTATTTCCAACAGGGTCCATGAGCAGACACTTAGGAAAGAGTAATAACAGGTGAAGCACATGTGATGTTTCCCCCAAGTTAATTCCCGGGCTTTGACTAATTTTAGCTCAGAGCATCTTCTGAACCTCACGTCATTTGTCAGCAACCCTCAACAGATTTTTCTTCCAAGTAGCTGGCTAATTGCTTCTTGACCTCCTATAAAGCTTTTGCACACACCACATGCTTTAGCAAGGAGTGCCACAGATTTACCAACACCTACGTGACCGCCATTTGTTTTTTCCCAGCCTGGTTCCTAAAAGCAACATCTGATGGCCCCTGGCTCTTGTAATGGGAAAGGTAATGAAGAGTACCTTTATTCACTCTGTCAACAGTATTCATGGTTAGTATAGACCTATCGTATCCCCCTGCCTTCTCCAGGGACACCAGAGATACTTCAGCATCCCTGTCCGCCAGGAGCAGGCCTCACTACCAAAGCTTGCTGACCTGAAGAAACATAAACACAAAGATCAGCTCATCATGTATTGTCACTTCCACACTGGGCAGTCACTTGCCCTGTGGGAAGCAAACCTCTCCAAACGCAATGCTAGTTTTATGCACAGTTGCTATTCACTGTACCAAGGCCTCTGTACCATATGTATGTTATCTCATATATAACAGTGTATATACGAGTAGGTCCATAGTTTCCAACAGGTGGATGTGGATAATACCGGAGATCAACACCAGGCTCACTTTCTACGAATTTGGATCACTCCACAAGGAGCACAGAGACTCTGGCCGCCTGTGGCACATCTACATATAAATTATTTCTTTCTTTAAAAATCCGTTTCTCTTTCCTTCTCTTCTAGAGGAGGGCCTTTGTATAGATGTGTAAATTTTGTATGCTAGGCTGACATTAAAAACATGCTGGACACAAACGTATATAAATGAATCTCTATCCATATCTGAATGCTAAACAGCTCACAAATTTTTCTCGTTTGGAAAAAAGAGAAAAGTCCAGTAGCATCTGTAACATTTCTCAAAAAGAAACTACTCCTTATTTTCCTCTCATCTAAACTCCCGTCCATGAGCAAGTGCTCATTTATTTAAAGAACAAAAACAGACAGAAACCACACCTACCTTGCCCACCGTTTTGCTATGGAAATGTGCTTCACAAAATTAAAACCAAACAACTTTCAAAGCAGCAGTTCTTGACACATCAGAACTCACCTTTCCCTTTTTTACCTCCATGCCCAAGAGAGATCCTGGCTACCTGCCCAGACGAAGAGGGAGCCATGGCAAATGGAGGCACCTTGCATCATGCTTTTCAATGGTCAAAACTGGCGTGTCACAGGCTGTGAAAAGGAACGAATTTCAAAGTTGAAGGAACTTTCTACAAAGACTGTACTTTACCTTTGTTTCCTCTCTGGGGACCAACAACAAATGTGTGTCTTCAGGTGACAATATTTGTGGCAAGTAAATCTATTGGCTCTCTATGCCATGGTTTGACTTTGGGGACACCACTGCTTAAGTAATTTTCTAACGTTGATGATATAATGCCTTAAATAATAATAATTAAAAAAAATCCACAACTTAATTATCCAGTAAAGAAGATTAAGTTCACCAGTAAAAGATTTCCCATGCTGCACCTTATTTTCTCAGATGATGTGTGTTCCTTTTGGGAGACAGATGCTCTACTTCATTTGTTATATTTGATGGAAATTACAACACCTATTTGTAACCAAGATAAGGGATTGGGTTCTCTTGTTCTATGACTCTAAATCTCTCACTAGCTGAGTGGGTCAAAACACGCATAAGGCTGAATGACACACCGTCGTGCTTCACGGGTAGATATGTCTTCCATCAAAACCTGCCAGACAGCAGAGGTGAAGAAGGCATGTCCTAGATGTCCCTCCTTGATACACTTTCCCACAGATGAATCTCCCAAGACATAGAGAGTCCTTTCTCAAACTTCCTTACAAGCTGGAAAACTTCAGAATGTCTTTGCAACAGAAATAACATGGGTTGGTTTTCTTCTTTTTTTCCCCAGCAATTTGTGTAGTTTCTACAATACCTTTGTCTCCAAAGACTACAAATCAACAGGCTGGCTGCTCTATTGTTTTTTTAGCCCTAAATCTTTCTAGCTGTCCACCAGCCAGCAAGTCTGACCAACACTGCATAGAGGAAAGGATGGGGAAAATTGCTAAGTATTACAGTTTAAAAATACCAAATCTGTAATGAGGAAAGTGAGGGAAATCACAAGTCCAGACTTCCTCCCTGAAAACACTTGCCACCAGCTGGCTCTATTTAAAATGCCTTGTTTGATGTCAAGTGCCACACTGTTATACAAAAAAGAAGCTGATTGAAAGGTTGCTTCCTAGTTTGTGTGAGACAGAACTCAATCTGAAACTTAGAGGTCAATACCATGAGTGCTTGATGAGTGACAATGACAAGACCTTCTGCAGTTTGCTTAAGAAAATTTATTTTTATGGATATGTGTGTGTGCTCAAGCGAGAAGAAAAAAGTTTCACTCCAAATGCAAATAAAAATCAGAAGCTGACTTTTATAAGATTTTTCACCTGTTTTCCCAATCAAATAAGATGAAAGGAAAAAAGTGAGTGGGAAAAGTCCAAACTTAAAAATATGTATTGATTTAATTTAACTAAAAACATCAAGTGATCTAAACAAGTTGTGAAAAATTTGCTGATATTTTTTAAAAAGTAAGAATATCAGAATAAAATTTAGCTGTTCTTTTATGAAATAACACTTCAGCTTCTTGCAGAGGCTAAATGGCTGGCACCAAGACCAGCAAAGTCCTACTGGAGTCCCAGGGAGAAATAACATTTAAGTATACATACAGGCTGCTGCAGTAAGTGGATCTCTATGGCAATATAGAACCAGCTTGTTTCATAATTTGGCATTTATAAAATACGTACTGCCTATAAATCCTCAGTTTATAGATGGTTCAGTGACAGCAAATGGAAAAGAAGTTACCTCAAGCTGTTTGTAAAAACATGTTACATGGATCTGTGAAGACTCTCTTAAGGCATACAAGAGGTGATTTTTCTGTGTGCTGAGACTATTATGAATTAAATTTGTCTTTGGGAACCAGAGATAGCTTATGAAGGAAATGCTGTAATCTTATGTCATTTTCTAGAGAAGGAAAATTGAAACAGCTGATCTTGTCAAAGTATTTTAATCTATTTTGCATATGAGTCAGTCTAATTCAATGGACCTCCTTTAATAAATTTAATATTATTATTCATTTAAGTCATGGTCCTTTCCTGTCTACACTCTACTCTCCTCCTCCCTCCCCAATGGATGTGATATTAGCTTTCCTGAGGCAAAGGCACGGGGACAAATGGGAATAAATATGCAGGCAAGAGCCAGAGGCATAATGGCCCCAGAGGTGATGTCCTTCTGATCTCTTGAGCCTATGGTCACCAAAGTCACGTTCCTGGCTACGTGACAGGATAGGAGCTGAGTCCCTCCACAGTGGGTCACTTCGGACCCAAGGAAGGTTTCTCATCATCCTGTCCCCCATGTGTGTCTGTGACTGTCTGCACAGCTTCAGAGCCCGCAGGTCTTGTGCGGTGGGTCAGCAGGTCTGTGGTCACCAGCACATCACGAGGTGGCCCCTCGGCAAAAAGCAGAGAAGAAATAGCAAAGGCTGCAAGAGGAGCTGATAAAACAGGGGCATGAATTTCACACTCCCCTTGTGAGATTTGGCAGGTCTCTGTCCTTGAACCAAGTCACAGCCTTGAATTAATTGCTATGGCTCTCCCAACACTAACTTCAGTATTTGCTGAGGCCCTAACTGGATTGCAACATGATGGATGAACACATACCCCGATTCTATAGATAAGATAATGAGGAGATGGATTGGGCATGTGCATGTTTCACGTTCCAGCAGTGTTTATGCTGAAACATGCCTATCTGTGGGAGGACCTCCTTGGCCTCTTTGCACCAGGTGGAAAGCACAAATCTTTGATCTGAGCTCCAGGAGCTGAAGCAGTTTGAGATGCCTGCGCAGAGCATGTGCTGATGCGGCGTGATGAGGATAGACAGATCCATGTGTCTGACAATTCTATAAAATACCTGGATGCAGTGAGCCACAGTGGTTGAAGTGCCCAGCTGGGCAATTGCCCTCCAAATGGCAACAGATGGCTGATCAAAAACATGGGAACAGTTCCTCAGTCCTTTCACATAGGTGCATGATTTTAAATCAAAGCTGCCACTTTGCCCACTGCTGATGATAAATTTGTCAAGCGTGCCTGGAGGCATTGGTCAACCCCGGAGTGCCAGACCGTACAACTGCTGCAGTGTCACCAGCAGTGTGGTACTGCAGTGCCATCCTTACCTCCAGGGTCCCAGCGAACACAAAAGCTTGGGGTTTAGTACCTTGCTGGGGGGAATTTGCGCATGTGAGTTCACCTTTCTGTCACAGCTTTCTCACAAAACATAAATGAGAATAGTGGTAAAGCAGCTGAGCACGTATGGAGGAAAAAGACAGAACGGGAGCTAGATATTATCACTGCGTGGGAGAAAAGGTTTATTCTGTCACTTAATTTACCACCCTCAGAGACACAAATTCAGAATGCACATAAGCTATAATACAACCATGTCACATGATTTAAAAGGTGAACTTGTTTATATGGATCTGACAGGTGTTAATGATGGCTTTCAATTGAAAAAGGAATCCTGGAAGAGAAATTGCTTGTTGAACAAGTCTAACAGCATTAACGTTTTCTAACAGCTTTATTTTCTGGAGCCAGGTGCTGCAAAATATAAAGTCTTGCTACCTTTATTTAGGAGACGATCCTTACGAATGTGATAATCTTTTAATGTCCAAATTTATTGTATAATGTTTCCTATGTATGGTTCATAATGAGATTAGTGGAGTGTAAATCTTCATGCAATTTAAATAAATAGTCTCTCGAGTGTCTGGCATTAGAAATATATTGTTCCATATTTCCCTATGGGCACTGATGTTGCATCCCATAATTGTAAAGTATTTATCTCTGTCATATTACAAGGCATTTGATTTAATTTTAAATGGGAGAATTTAATCTTTTCTTTGTTTCGACCATCATATAATTTGGTTAATTGCAATTTGTTGGATATTTTTTCCATTTGCCACAAAAAAGCCAAAGTCTTTTATTTAATATTTCAAAAGTAGCCCACATGGCGGGGCCATTGGCACAGTGCATGGAGCAGCCACTGACCCAGTGCAGAGATCACTGTGTTGTAATGTCACATTTACCCCATTAACCTTGTCTTTCCAGATTTCAATTTGTATAATTTCTCATTCACACAATCTGAATGGTTAATTCCCATTTTAATATTCCCATCTGTTTGTTCCGATACCTGGATATTTCCTAAGTTTCCTAACTCTATTGACTCATTCAGTACAGGTCAATTCTTAGTATGGTCAAGCAGAACTCAAAATAGAAAAAAAAACACCATACCAAACTCAGGTGTCCTTTCCTTCCTCAAATGGGGCTTAATTCTGCTGTCACTTTTACTGATGGACACCAAGGAAAAAAAACCAGTCGTTGCAATCAATAGAGCTGGGGGTCCAAATCAGTTGTTCCTCTATCACTCTGTGGCATTGAGAGGGAAAGATCTTGCTTCAGTGACTGGAAGTTCATCTCATCCTACCGCAGGTGTCTGAAGTGGGTCAGAGGAACAGGTGATTTATCTCTTTGTCTCCACCGACTACAGCAGGAGTTTAGGCAATTAGCCAATGCCATGCAAACATATATTCCAGTCTGTCCCATTTGTGCTTGCAGTATATTTGCCTTTGCTTCATATTACTGTGGCAGGTCCATCACAGCTCCAAGGCTAAAAATATGTCCGGCAGAGGAAGCAGTACGGTCTGGCTCCCTCTGAAGTGCAAACAGTTACAGGGTCACGGCATCTATTGTAATAAAGCTTAGCACAGGAGCGTTTATATCAGCATAAAAATGAGGTAAACTCCAAGAGCTTCATCAACCCCCACCTCTGTTGTGATTATCTTGTCCACCCCAATGCATTTCACAGGATGTATAGATTTCCCTTGATAACTCCTGCACCAAGCTTCAACAGTTTGAGGCTCAATAAGACAAACTTCATGAGAAAACTAATATCCCTTCTTGGTTCAAAGCCCCCACCACAGTGTGAGTTAACTCATCCACATCCTAGGTAAGAGTCTCCTATAGCTTGTTGCCCCGCTATTAGACACTGTAATAGCATCATCTTGATTCCCAGTAATATTCTGCTGGTGAAAGAAACAGGCATAAAGCTTTTTCTAGAATTCATTGAAGTTACTACAACTAAACAAGAACTGCAAAAGCATTGTCGCACATTACAGAACGCATTTTTTGCTAAGGCACCACCATGATGGGTTTAACAGTGTTAACAGTCCCTGTGATTATCAGTCATGATAATGGTTGATCAATGATGAAAGGTTTGCTCCCCATGTAGACACTTACGTAAAACCAGCAAGCTCTAAAACATCACTAGCAAAATTTACTTTGTGATGTTGCTTTGCCAAATGAGGGATCTGCAATTAACCTGCCCTTCCTCATCTCCTGCTGCCTGCTCTAAGTGCTCATAACTCTCCAGTTCAAAGCCCAACAAGACAGCCTGCCTCTGATGCACTGGAGCCAGATGAGGTGACGCAGCTGGAGCAGAAGAGGAGGAAGAGACCTTCCTCTTTGTGTAACTGGATGGCCTGGCCTTTGGCCCGCAATCTGGCAGAGTGGCTGATGTTTCCCTTCCTCTTCGTATGACTGGCTCTGGAAAGGGCCCTTGTCACATGAATTGACACTGAGGTTGTTCCTCATCAGATGATCTGGTGTGGGGACATGCCACCCAGGATGTGGCCCAGTCAGCTGTCATCCTCCTCCCCACACCCTTCACACCCATGCATC